>CALYDF020001997.1:0-40717 GCA_944474145.2 Dicrocoelium dendriticum
CCTAACTTAGACGCAGCTCAGCTCCAACCAGTACACATATCATCTTTTCTGCTCCACATAGTTAGAAAGTTGTTAAATTAATGCCATAGTGGCGTTTGACACTAAGCATATCAATTTTTGTCATCGCGTTTGGATAATAAGTATATTTGTAAGCAGTTGCTGAGAATTTTATAACCTGGAAGCAAATCTGGTATGAACCAAGTAAGGTCGCCATAAATAATGTAACCGGCCAGTAGAAGCGTAACAATGAAGTCAAACTGGACGATGTATCACATAGGTTTGTCCATATGCACCAGCGGAACTGAAGCGACGCAGAACAATAGCGCATGTTGATCAAATTTATTGATGAGCCACAATTGTGCATTCAGGCTCTAGAATAAATTAGGGACTGCAAATGTCCGATTAGAAAGTAAATGCAAACATCATCAACTTGCGCAATTTTATCACTCCTTTCCTCTTATAGATAAAACAAACAGACATAGGATAACGTATTTTAAGCCATACGTTGTAAGAAACCCACAAAGTAATTTGTTGCCACCACGGAGTGGACGGTATAAATAAGCACATTGTGATCTTACTTCCGGTTACGTTCGTATCTCAGTATATAAATTTACAGATGAGGCCTGTACAAATTCATCGTTAAACATTTAACATTTTAACTTCAAAGCAACAGCGATTTCTAGAATATTTAAAGTAAGATTACCCCTTTATCAGATAGCTAATGGCAACCAGATAGTTTAAATTTTTGTCACACTACTTACTCTCCGTCATTTTTATAGCGAATAGCACTATTATTGCAAGTTGTATGCTGTTTCTAATTTACAAAACAAAAAATCGTAAATAGGGATTTGAGTTTATTCTTCTGCTCAATACGTGTGTGGAACTTAGGATTTTAATTCTGCAGTTTCCTATTCTGTGCTCGTTCCATTCACTGAGCTAATCTTTCTATCCTAGATAAATGTTGGTTGAATGGATTGTAGTTTGAGATATAGGGTTTATGAAAAGATAACTTGAAATACTCGGATAAGTTTTGCAGTCCCACCATTTTGCGAGGCCGCAGAATTCTACGGTGTGGACAGGCAACTCACATAACGCAACCTACAATATATGTCACGTGAAGCACATCACAAAATTTATCTTCAAATGTGGTAATATCGAACGCTGTGTTATGCTGATGCGTATAAGTCCCGACTGAAAGATTGTTTGTTACTGAATTACTGCTTTAATCATGATTTATGGGCCAATCACTAACACTTTAATGATAACACGCAAGCACGAATTATAAATGTATTCAGACGATTATGTTTTAACTAAACTTTATGAAACGCACGTTCTTTGTTGTAACAGAGTTTTCGGAACTTATTTTCTCCATGCTTATTTGTTCTTAAGCCCTTCCTAATAGAAATCATTTGAAAATTTGCCCGACGAGTACTTGGTTATTATCATTTTATGATAGAGGAAATTTTCTGATTTATTGAGGAATATTCTTGTGTTTGCAGAGAACTTTATAGTAACTGGGATGCATTTGCACTAGAGAGCATACCTGACGAAGTAATATTTTGATCGTGTACCTGTCCTGGGGTTTGGCGTAGTTGGTTTACAATTATAGTTGCAAATGTCTCAGGTAAAAATCTCGCAATTCTAATAAGCAAAGATTGCAGTAGAAATTATGGTTTGAGAGATTGTGCATTAAAGCCTATTTAAATTTAATTTATTTAATAAGGTGCTGGAGATTGAGCTGATTCCACTACTGTCGATAGCTCAGGTTGGACGAATTACTGAAGAAAGTTTTGGTGAATGATTTTTGCAGAGCTTCCAAAGCCATAATGTCAACCTTATGTACGTTCTCATAAATGATGCTGAAATATTCAATGAAAAATTATTAGTATTTTTGAAAGCCCTATTGTAAAATGGATGAATGTCTTGACATCCTTGTCATACTTCGATTGACGCGTGCTATTTTTATGCTAAGCTTGCTCTAAGAAACCGCAATTTGTTGAGTATCATACGTTCAGGTAATTAACAGTATATAACCGGTGCGCAAAATATTCATTTTTTCTGAGTCATTAGGGACAAATAATTCTAGAAATATGAAAATGAGTCTGAGACATTTATATAAGAGGAAGCATAAAAATATTGAAATAGCTTTCTCGAACTGCGAAAATCAAAATATTTTAGTTTACATTTTAAGCGGCAGTGCTTTTTCAGTTAATCGTATTTCATTGTTCAGTTGGTAGTTCTTAATAATTACATTATTAACTGATGTAGAGTGTATTTTGTCGCACGGTTTGCGTGCTGTTTTACAAAAGCATATGATCCAAATACGATGATAAATACATGTCTTAAAACACTTCACATTATCTGCCCCTATCTGTCCTTTTGGTAGAGGATTTCATTAGTATACGATTCTTTGTTTTATAAACATTAAATAATATATTGCAGTCCTTCAACGAACTCTGAGTTTGTAGCGGTGTCCTCGAGTTTTACAAGGACCCCGCAAGGGACATTGACAGCGATACAGGGAAGTGATTCAAATGTAGTATTTGATTGGTCATAATAACATACATTCTTAATTGACAACAGGATAGTGTGTAGAGTCCGAGCATTCCACTAAGTTCTACATGAGGAAGATTTTGCTGTCTGGGAATAATTCCAGTTACGATATGCTATATTTTCTCTAGCGGATTTTATTCAAACTTGGTTATCCGATAATATGCCAAAGCGTCGTATTCAAGGATTAGTCTGATGAACGAGAAAATATACGAGGGTCCTAGTCTTCAGACAATGTGGCGAAACTGAATCTTAATACACAGAGGATACCAAGTGCAGCACGGCACAATATCGTATTTTATAGTGCTCGCATATCATGTAGGGAGAGTATTCCAAAGTCTCTGACGGATTCATTGAAGAGAAGAAACTATCATTTAAATGTGTATAGTCGAATGGCTGCACGTCTGGTGATACTGATAAAATCCAATTTGTTTGCGTTAAGAGAGTGCTGCATCTGATTCGAAAGATAGCACGCTGGAAGTAAGTGTATTTGTCTTGATCCTGAATATATTCATTTTTAAATTCATTCGAAAATATTGCACTTTCGGTTTGCGACTTTTGGGGGAGATCGTTGGAATGAATGTGAAATAATTATGGTCCAATTGCAGTTCCCTGCGGTATGCCACTGGTCGACGGGAACCAGTCTGTCAAGTAGTTAAAACACTACCATTCAAATCCGATCCACGATGTACTCGGTATCCAAGGAAGTAGATTGCCAAGGATACCTTAATTCCTCTGTGTATAACGGAGTACCATAGGTCGCATACAAATAAAACTGTAATGAATTCGCTGTTGTTGATCTTCTGAATATTCATGAATGCTGATATTTCACTTTCCAGGTGGATTAGCTTTCTTCCTAGGATTGATTTAGATTAAGTCATTCGCATCGAAAAAGATGCGGTCTGGCCATATCCACTCTTCATTCAGTGCCACTAGGCAGCCTGAGTTTATATTTGATGATGATTTATATCATTGTGATTTACGCGCGGGCTTATCGGTCGCTCGCCTGTGTGGACCGATTGATTTGTCTATCGATCATATGGTTATCATGTGCTTGTGGCTTATTTCCGTTAATTGACAATGTGACTGGTACGCGTTGAGCTACATTGTTTCTAACTATAGCACTTAGAAAAAAGATTGTTGTAGACCTTTGTCTGGACACTGTTGAGATTAGTATTTATATGTTACTATAATCCATTATAAAAGTGCATTGTAGTTATTTCCAGTTTTGTGTTTTAAATTGACAGTGTGAAAATTACGAAAAGCTCAAAGCCAAGACCGAATTACCGGCAACAGTGCTTCAATTTGCAGGATCATTTATTCTGCCTTCGTAAGTTGAACATTGCTATCAAATATAAGGTCGACAATAAAGGATGATAAAAAGGATTGACTACATTTGGCAGGTAGAATACTTTGCTGTTACCGCCGACGATGTCGATTATCTTTATAGTTCGCCAGTTGATCTTAGTGATAGAGCCATTATTGCATTGCATTTGTTAGAAATAGAAGTGTGAAGAAATAAGTAGTTGATAGCTGAAATGAAATTAAAGCTTAGTATACGCTTGTTTTATGGGAAGACAGAACATTGTATCAACATGCAAGTGGTGCGCCATGATGTGAATTAACGGTATGAATGACAGACTAATGCTGACTATGGTTATCGAACCTTAATAAGCTAGCATATTATATTGCCTATTGTCATTTTACAGACCACTGATGACCATTGTCAACGGGATTTGCCCAACAGTTAAATGGAATACGTTTATGGGAATCCTAACAATTGTCGAGGTTCCATTAAATACGTTGAGTAGTTTGGTAACAAAAGCATTCAGGATGACAGTCAACAGATCATAGTTATTGTGGTATTGTCTAAACCGGGCGGGAAATGCAACTACCTATTGTGTTGTTTTGCCTACGTCTGAGCTAGAAATATCATTTAGGATTTAATTCGTCTGGATAACGTGGTTGCCTGATCACTTATTGGCAGATTGTTGATGGATGTATGGCCAATTACGCAAGCTTCTGAAACCATCAATTATCTGTGTTAAATATAGGGAATTATCACATGGCCATGATTCAGATGAGGTTTCTATGTTTCACTGATTAAATTGCAACGCTTAACAAAATTGCACGGGCATTGCCAACGTGTATGAAACCTAGACGGCGGATAACCTATTGCAGGATGGAAAAGAAATCACGTTCATGGACCGAGCTAACATTTGTTCCACTAAGGCCCCATTAAATGCACCAGATTTGGACAGACATCATAATCGTCTGGGGTAAGACGTGCTGTTTTAAAAAGCCAATATATCCTAGCACGAAGAAGATATGAGGCAATCATAAATAATTGTGCGCAACCTAATGCGGAACAGAAACCAAATTACTTAATTTATGATAGCCAACATGGTGCTTCAATTTGCACCGGATTCCCATCTCTAAGATTGCCTAGTGATTGGGATTTAATAAGGCGGTCGAAAGGATGCTATAATGTCTCCGCGGTGGTCACTTGACCTCCTCTTCTACATCAGGAAGCAAGTGAAGCCACTCTGGTTGAGAAGCTCGTCGCCACTCACTAATATATTTGAAACGAAATGAAGGTTGGTTGCAAAATACAAACAGTTGTTGCACTTCTTCCGGCTCGATTCAAGATGCACATTTTGGCATAAAAATTATACGTCTACAAGGTGTTGTGGATCAATTTAAACTTATTTTCTACCAGAGAGTGGTTCAGATATATGTGTTGTATATGAATACATTTTACGTGAAGTTGGACTAGAGACTTCCTAAGTGGTTGTCGATCAAAACTCTAACCAATATCTGGTAGTTTGATGCCGGTTCCATATGTTTAACACTGATTATCTTTGTGATTATGCTGTGATTTAAGTCCCTAATTCCTACTGTATTAAAAATTTAAGATCGCTGCCAATGAAAAGCAATATTCTAACCAAAGCTCGTCGCTGACCGCAACTTAAGGATACACACTTTGGTGGGCTAACTGATAACGTTTTCTAATTTCGATTGTGAGCTGACGTACCTGTAGCACATGGGCATCGTGAGCAGTGTCCTGTTGAAAGTTAACAGTCATTTGCTTTAAGAGATACTCTTGGATGTACCCTGGTTGGACAGGAGTTACCGGAAACAGCATCATAATGCTTTATGCACCATGTCTAATTTATTCGGCATTCTGTGGAACAGGAGATTTATGACGAAGATCCGTCAAATTAAGCAACAACAACACGTGTGATATAGAAGGTGCTCATTTTGCACCTCCACCTACTGACGCTAGCAATTTCAGGAACTTGTGCAACACCATCCTTTTGAAAAAACTCGAACATTAAGGTTTGTCTAAGATTTTTTGCTATTTACTTGCTAGGAAGTCAAGTCCACATATATTTTCTACATTAGTCGATAACCATTAGGATATGAAGTCGGTTATGCCAAATGAAACCAACGTGGACATCTCTGGAGTGCAACCAATTGATATCGAAATGCACGGGTCCCCATCGTATATTAAAAAAGATTAATTTGTTAATTTGAATTTGTAGAACCCTTGATTAATAACACCCATGAGCGTTAAGATGGATAGCATCTGTTATATACTGTCACAGATCATACCCCTGATCTTCGGATTTCACCTTTCTGGTAAAATTATATGTGTCCTAGGCAATGCAAAAGTTTCATGTAGTCTGCATCAATGGTTGAATCAGTGCCATGTTTTTCAGCGACCCATCATTGTTGTGTTCCTCGACTTCAAATGTGCCTACGATTCAGTGGATTAATGTGCTCTTATAGTTTGCATGCTGAGAAAATGCGTGTTCGATAAATAGAAAAAAATTATCATGGTGAAGTACACACATATTTTGGACGAGTCGCTGTACTTGGCAAAATGTGGCCGCTCTTCAATATATCCGCCCGTTTGAGACAAGATTGCCCGATGTTACCCATCCTATTTAACTTCACTATTGAAGCATTCTTGGAAATAGCGTTCGCTGGAGACGATCTACAATGTGTGGAGTTATCTCCTGGTGAACGACTTCTTAACTTGGAATATTCAGACGATTTTGCCCTAATTTGCGATAATACAAAAAATGCCAAGCTGACCTGGACCGATTAGCAATGCCGGTCAATCGTTTTAGGCTCTGCTTTGCTCCATGGAAATGTAAAATCCTTCTCCAAGATTGGCAAGAACCCACCCCTGTGTTGAACTTCGGTGATGATCAGCTAATAGTCGTTCAAGAATTCAAGTTTCTGCACAGCCATATTACCGTCGGTGGGATTGAAGCTGAGCTTAAGAACTGTATAGCAAACCTGGTGGTACTTTGCTAATCTTTGCCATTTTTGGCGCAGACGCGACATCACTATCTCCCTGAAGGGCAGAGTTTCTAATGCAGCGGTCCATTCAACTCACTTATACGGTTGTGAATCCTGTTCCATCAGGTTGACAGATATATACGGGATGGTCACTTTCGACCATCGCTTCCTTTGCAGGTTAGCTCCTGTCTGTTGCGAGCACCAGGTTAGGAATGAGCTATTTTGGTGCATGATGAGTTAGTGAAGTACTCAGCACTACATTATCACACACCAGGCTACGGTGACTGGGCCACGTGTTACAGAACCCAGAACACCGACTCTCGCGACCTGCATTTTTTGCGCGCCGGGTGTGCAGTTTTAAGAGGAGGAGCCCAAGCGCTCACTTGGTTTCGATAAATGAAAACCCACACTGTGAAACTGGCGTCAGTTGCTGCATCCGGACTACCTGGCTGGTGTCCTAAGGAAGATGAATTAGTTGGGTCGGACACATTTCCTGCTATGGCGAAGAGCCGGCCCCAGTGTAGTTTGTGTTTTGATTTTCTTGTTTCCTCATTTATTCCCACGCCGATTCCAATATCATACCATAGGCATTATATTATATTATATATTCGGCTACTTGCTTTTGATTTGTTTGTAATCTAACATAGTGTCTTTTACCCTTTTGTATTGCGGTATGTTAGATTTGTTGGGTTTCTCATCCTTCACTTAAGTGTACGGCTGTTTGTTGAGGATCATTATATATAAATGGTTCAACTTAAACTGTTACTGCACTCGTTCCCACATTGCATGATGCACCATTTTTGGAGTTCCTTTAATGTGATAATCCAAATATTATGCATATCACGACCACGTTTCAGGTGTCAAGCAACTTGTTAGTTTCTTTTCCGTGATTCTTCCATAGTGTAGACCACAACTGAAGAAATATGATATATTCTTTCAATTTGATTCTAAAGATGCTCAACTTGGTACTCCGTTAACGAAATCCGGAATTCAGCACTTTCTGATATAATTTTTCGATCATGTTGCTTTAAATGTAGGTGGCAGTATTAGTCCGCATGTCGGAATAGAGTTGGTAACCAACATAGGCAGGTTGCCGTCAAACAAGTTAGTTGCAGCTACACAAGTTGGAAAGATAGTAAAATACAATCAGTTGAGTGAACGAATTGCGTTGCAGCATCGAAAGGCTTGGTCCAAATGGATGAAGGGGTTTTATGGTATATGATGTCCTAAAATTTTCCACTAAACAGAACAATTGTTTATTTGCGTAAATCCGTATCTCAAATCTATTCTTGGTTAACTAGAACGTATGTACAAGATAGTAGAGAGACAATGGTACAAGTTGAACAAACTATATAGTTATTAATTAAATTAAATTTTAATGATGATTCATTTCTACTTCGTTTAACGGCAGAACTAAACTACATGTCATGTCGGTGCTGATGTGCCTGCTCTGCAGTGATTTGTCTATGTGACTAATTGTGATTCCAGTTAAATTTGTGCTGACTACTTGAGTCTTTGGATTTTAAACTCACTGAAGGTTAAAAAGCAATTAAACCAGTTTGTGCCTCGTAATTCGCGCTTTCGACTTCTATATAGCGTAGCTCATAACTCAACCAGTCACCCTACATCAACGGTCTATAAACGATTTGCCAGGAGGTCCATATTTGCGAGGTAACAATGTCGCAACCATATGGTCTGTTATTAAGATAAGAACAAATATCAAACATATGTGAAAAATTCTATGCATGCATTTATTAGTTTATTATATTGCCGCGGGCCAGCAGAAATGTTAACTGGCCGGACTTTCGACAAAATGCTCTACATGTTCCTATGTATTCCCTGTCACTTGGTATCAGTTGTATTAGCCGCCGGTCGTTGAACAGATTATGCTACGTCAGTATGCGGCCTACTATCTGGTTTAACTTAGTAGCATTCCTCAGGAAGTTATTCACATTTGCACGGGATTCAAGGCAAGAGCAACCGGTTTTCACAGCGTAACGGAGGAAGAAGATGTGTCAAGCTAGCAAAACTTCAAAGGAAGTGCATTTGTGGGAATATTACGGATATGTTGACTATTCATGTATTCCATTATTTCACTCCCTATAGGTTTTGAGTATCGCCTAAACGTTGCGTTAGGGGAAGTTCTCCACATGCAAACTTCACAATGAACGATTTCACTCATCACGCAGTGTCTCTAGCCAGCCTAAATTTCTGTTTGATAATGGATCGTACCATTGGGATTTACGCACCGCCACCGCCGCCACTTAGCTGTGTAGAGCGATCGATTAGGCCTTCAATCAATTGGATTACATATGATTGTGACTTATCTCCATCAGTTTTCCATGTGACTGGTACGTGTTGATAAATCGAGCTTTTAAACTACATCGCTTCCGACCATTGCAATTACACAAAGGCTTGTTGTAGTACACTTTGGTCTGAGCCCTATTGTGATTAGTATTTATTTGTTGGTATAATCAGTTGTGATAACGGCAGTGTAGCATTTCCCAGCTTTGTTAAGTTGACCTGGGGATATCTTACTATTCGCTCCAAACCAGTACAGTATTGTCGGCATATTTATACGTACCCCACGTCGTCATCCTTGCATCCGTGGATAGCTCGTACCCACTTATGTTTTGTATACATTAAGTAGGTGATGAAGCATAGCTATTTAGTAAACTAATGTTGAGCTAGAATCAACAAGTTTACCGATGCTACCATTAAAAGTAGACATTTGACCACCGCATTCACGAAATATATGAAAAATATCGTAGTTGTGCGGATGGGTCTGTAGTACTTTGCGTTAATCCGATCATCACACTTAGGGATAAATCATTCAGACAGTGATTTGTGGAATAGGATTGTACGGCTGGTAATGTGACTTTCTTTAGGGGCTTATGTATTTTTTGGTGAAATCGTTCTGCTCCTGGTTGAAGAGTAGCTGAAACACCTCGTGTGCATCATAGTGTAGGCTATCGAGCAAGACTGGCAAGACTAACGAAATATTACCTGCAACCATTTGAACGTAATCTTCCAAGATGAAACTTGGTTGCACTCAGAAAATACCGTCACTAAAATCGCGATATATGAAAGGGCCATTGTGGGAAACGATTGCGCTTTTATATGAAGTGGGTTACTATTTCTAGTGCCATTACATAGAATGCTTACCGGTAAAACATTGAGAACCGCTGATCAAAGTAATACGCTAATGCCGTTCCGTAGTATACACTTACAAGAAGGACTTCTCCAGAAACTAGCATCAGGAAGGTTGATGGAACGACTATAAATCCATGTTCCTATTGCAGGTTACTTTAACTTTTAAAATCACAATATTACGGTAAATCCAGTGGGTAGTTCGAAGCTACATGAGGACGGGTTTCACAACATTGCGCTTCTAAGCCAATGCAAATTCCTAACGGATTCTCAGAACAAAACAAATATAGGTGATCGATTTTGTGAACAATAACCACGAGCTATTTAACAGTAAGCCAAAGATAGAGAGTCTTTTACGTCTGAGTGATCATGTATGAATACTTTACGAATATGTTTGTCGTAAAAATATACGCAAGAAGTCAATCATATTTTCCGTACCACCACACATTACGATCTAGTAAAACAAAATTGTTAGGGAATTCATCCCGGGCAAATCGGATTACCGGTCCTTTGGATGACGCACAACTTCAAGTTAATCAGTTTGATCACATTCGCAACGAAAACAGTACCCGGCGTTTCGCTGGACTAGAGCACAGAGTAAGCCTTGTTCTTGATAACAGGAGCAACAAACTAGTGCACCTAATCACTTTGTCACATTCCTAGTGGTGACAAATTAATGCGCCAGTAGCTACAATATAAGCTTCGCCTAAAGACAGTCAGCCAGATGCCCCTTAAACATGACATATCACACAACGTACCAAACGCGATGGGATCTACATGGAGAAAGTATAACGCACCAGTATTGTCCAATAAACCCATACAACCATTAGCATATGGGATTTACCAGACAACTTACGCTGTACGTAAAACATTACACACGGGACTCACTACGTAGCAGATTAATAAGAGGTCCATCACTTCGCCAAGTACACAACGAGAAAACGATTAGTCGCCGGATACTCAGTGAACGGTGAAACATCACATTTGAGTCCCATAACATACGAAGCATTGCTTAGTTCTTAAAAATATTCATGTAAATAAACTAATGCTCAAGGCATCCCCAGTAAACCTAGCAAACATCGACCACGTCAGGTTGCGAATGCGTAGGGCTTTATATCAGTTACCGAAAATTGTTGCACTAAGAAGTGGCAGATGTTGGTGTTGAGATAGTTAGATTGTGACTTATCCGGAACTACCGCCCCAGCCGGGCAGGTAAGGTTCGTTTCTACTACCGCAGCGACCTGCACTGTGCAATAGTTTCTAAGCTGGAAACACATGTTACCGAGTCACTATGTCGACGTGTGCGACTCAGACACAACTATGCATCTCTCGTAGCTGTTGGTTACCGCTTCTGAACGTCCATTCCGGAAATGGAATCCAGCTTGATAAATACCTTGAACAGGGTAACACGCCCTATGTACAGCCACATTCTCATTTCTGGGGACTTCAATCTACACGATCTAGACTTATCGATATCACGAAATAAGCAGTTTAAAGCAAACTTGCATGAACCTATTGCTAATACTCCCCTGTACAATCATACCACCAATCTGACTTGAATCAGGACAGCAAACAAACCGTCCATATTTGAATTTGTGTTTAGGTAGGATGAGCTTATGTATGACAAGTTAGTGATATAGAGACCATTAGATTTCATGGACCATGAACTAATAATTTTTATGTAGTGTGTTATGCATGGTACCGCGTCTTGAAAGGACTCGTCGACCCACCTGCTTTGGAATACTCAAAGTACAGTATCCTTGACCACGTTTTGACAGATTTTGTTAAAAGTATCAGTGATGACAATGGCGCGCACTTCTTTTCACCCCCGCAGCGACCAACCGTTTGGCTGCAGCCAAAATGCCGAGATAAAGAAACGCTCAGACTACTAAATGAACTACCTGAGCTACCTGCATTTGCTTTCATAAACAAGCTTTGCTTGTCATATTTACCACGGACGTTTTTGACAAGACCAGTATTAGAGAAGTCATTCAGCTGGGTTTGATATAGTTAATATTAGCTTCCACTTTATGGTCGGCCGCAATTATTGCGCAAACAATCCTATAGGATATTAGAGAACAGTATATGATTACTACCGCCTTTATTCTCGACTACGTCCCATAGCACCTGCCGCTCATAATTCTTGATCTAACAAAATCCGAGCACGCGCTGTGGACTGTTTGTTTGAATGAAAGTTTCATCATTATCAAGGCTTAGTTAACAAAATTATTCTTCGAACTACCTATATTACTAATGTCGATTGAGTAAATGAAACAGGCCTCGCCAACAAACATCAATTTCTGCCCTGTTGTGGTTCCATGCTAACAACATATGTTAATTGTCAGCTAAACATTTGTTTTAAACTATATCCAAAAGCTAACCGGTAGCTGGTAATTATATGTTCGCAACGTATCGACGTTTCATATTATATCAGATTTTCTTTTAAACCACCAACATAAATACATGATAAAAATTATGTTTATCATAACTCACGGCTTAAATGATTTTGTTGGGTTGCATCTCACGGTGTCGAAAATGCTGCAGGTTTACCATAGTATAGTTTTTGTTAGAACTACTACTTGATACGAAATTCGTTGATATCCACAACGTTGAAGCAGATTATTACCAATCACTAATTCAATCATCTTAAAGTTATTTTGCGTTAGGTAAAAAACACTCATCTAAACAGCGCAATGCTTAAACTTGCGATTAGAAAAAAGCTAGTGATAAGGCATCCTGCACGATACAAAACACCAGTTTATCTAATAAAGTAACTACAGCTTTTCATTGACATTTTGCAGACAAAATGGGCCAGCTCTAACTGCTAAGCTTACGCTAGCCAGCATGGCATAGGAATTTCCAACTTGGTAGCAAAGGAACAACCGATTACCTCAGGAGTATTTAGAGCACCGGATCCTCCTCGATTGCTGAAGTTGAATCTAGAAATGGACCAAGGAGATAAATTGTGTATACTATTGTTTTGTATCTCGTACTAGACACAAAAGCCACACACGTTGCCGCAAACCGAGTAGGTGTGACCTAATGGTGCTTAAAATATATATGGCGCAGATATTTTTCCGTTATCGTAATACCAGAAGATTTGATATGAGCTATACCAAAATATGAAGCTGTGAAAACTCTCCAGGAAAATGTGAACGTATTTTTAGTTGTGCTGACATCAGAGGACTGAAACTTGTTTACTTCTATTTGCATCTGCTAAACACATTTTGGAAGAATGTCCTTAGTACATAGTGCACATATTTTGACCTCAAGTAAAAACTGCGCGGATTAATTTTCACAACTTTAATTTTAAAAATTGTCGAAAGAATTAATTTTGCTTTCGTACTGCGTAAAGAAGACCATTACTCCAAACCTAAACAATGAAAGGTTGACTGAAGCTTAATTTGTTAACTAGATGTGTTGCATGGCTTAGTGATAAATCGTCAGCCTTCAAACACTGGGTTCGAGCTTTCGCCGTACTTGTACGCTGCACTACCCGCAGAGTAATACTCAGAAATAATTGGTTCATAGGCTGCAGTCCAGACAGCTCATATATAAAACAACACCTTGTCTTAATAACAAACCTATGGTTAACTAAATTTACAAAAGTAATATTACGTTGCAAAGCTTAAAATATGCCAAGCAAGGTTATAGATAATATTATGAATAAATCATTTTATTTCAAATTACTACACATATTTATCTTTGCCTATTTTCAAACGATGTGTTTAAATTTTCTCTGCCTAACAACACTTCGGTAGCTAAAGTTTGTAGAGGGCCCGGCACAGAAGGAATGCCCCATCTGCTTGAGATAACGTTGTGTTAAAATACGTTAGGAATTTGTTTCTAATTTAACGGAAGTTAAACTGTTAAGATGTTATTCTAGTACCGTTTTATACATCCTTCATAAACTTGTACACTTACATCATTTTATATCGCAATGTTTAATTAAAGTGTGTTGTCAGTTATTCAGTATGTTTTCCGCAAGCTACGATGATTAGCCGATTTACTGAACCTACTTGGGTTTTCGCTTCACACCGTTCTGTTTGTATGTCTGTCCATCTGTCTGGTTTTTAGGTAATTCACAGTGGTGCATCGATTATTTTGTCGTAATTTCTAGTTATGTGTACGCAGGCATACGTGCAAAGCGCTTATTGAAGCCATCATTCCAACACCGATATCAAATTGCGTATACACTGAGATGAAAAAATGAACGTTTTTAGATTAACGCACAGTAAATTAATTTGACGTAAGTTCCAGGCAGATGAGAAGGTTTAAGAAAGCAACGATGCAACATCACTGTGTATAAAGATTAACTATTCACTGACTTGTGATGTTTATGCAGATATGTACGTTTAACTTCACTTAGGATTCATTTTAACGTTAATGTCTGCACTGTGGTGCTGCAAAATAACCGAGGAGGTAGAGCGTGAGACTTAAAATCATCAATATTTATATGAAAGCGTTTAGAATACCGATTTTGGATTACTTTTAGACAATCTCCCTAAACGCAGTTGTTATCTACCTCAGTTTAACTAGTACGAATAACGGCACCCTGATTGCAGAAATCATAGCGACAAAAGTAATTTTTGTCTGGTACGTTGACAGTGCGTGTAAGTCACTTCAGTAACTACAGAGTAATCTGGTGTTCGCTTGGCTTGGGTCAATAATTAATCGCGGTATACATATTTTTGACGGAATTGGGAGAGGATGTAGCTGGATTAAATACAGTAAAGTTTGGATGGTAGAATCGTGAAACGTAGATTGGCAGACATTTGGAAATAAATGAAAGTGACATTTGTATCTTTAGACTATATATTCATAGACGCGTTACATTGCTAATATAAAATATCATAATATTTTAATAAATTTTGATAAAGCAAAAGAATGTATCAAAATGAGCACAGAGCTCATTTGAACGTATTTGCTCAGAAAAGCTTGAAATCAAAATAAATATGTCCGTTACTATGATAAAGGAACAAAATCCTTAAACCTACTCATGATATGCTTTATCGCATTTGTGTGGAATTTTCATAAACGATAAATCAAATGAAACATGCAAGCATGTTTCCACATTCCGTTCAATGACATGGTCATAATGAACTGACGTGCCATGCGCATTAACTGGATTTTACTAGAAATAAATTTGTGATAAAATAGTAGCTCACAGTTCCAATGCGGTAAGCATAGCTTTCCATCCAAAGTAAAGTAATGAATGTGTTTTCAATAAGCTGGGTTTCATAACTAAGCATGAATGCTAATTATGTGTTTAATGACAAACGTAAATAAATAAATGCAATCTAGTTAACAAGTATAATAAATATTAAATTTAGCTACTTTTTCATTATGGTCACAAGTTCATTCACTGCGTTGACGTCGAGCCTGGCTTGTAAAACAAATTTTGATTACTGTTAGCTTCAGTTGGGATTTATAGAGACATGCCTTGCGCAGAAACATGTGATTGCTGATATACTTAACATCCGAGAAGCTTGCTTCATTGAACCATAAATCGACTGCTAGTCTCTCATTAAATGCCTTTGCGTAGCAGCAGTAAAGCACACGGCCGCATGCTGAAACCCGCCTCAAAGGCGAGCCATTTTGGGTGGTGACACAAGACCTCCTCAGGTGTTCAGTGAAGATCTTCATAGCATCCGAAACCGCTTACCA
Source organism: Dicrocoelium dendriticum (assembly GCA_944474145.2). Taxonomy (NCBI): domain Eukaryota; kingdom Metazoa; phylum Platyhelminthes; class Trematoda; order Plagiorchiida; family Dicrocoeliidae; genus Dicrocoelium; species Dicrocoelium dendriticum. The sequence goes on from CALYDF020001997.1 coordinate 15,679, forward strand.
ACAAGTTGATGTCTTAGGTTGTGCGTTCGGTATGTTTTAATCATTCATCTTCCCTCAAAATCCCAATGAGTATGTGGGATTATATGGTAGAAGAGGATTTAGGCGCGGAATCCCTGGTTAAAACACAATATGTGTGCAATATATAACGCAATCGTGAAATGCAATGAACAAATTAGGGGATTGCTCTACCAGTCATACAATCTACAAGTGAATACTTTAGAAGTGTTGGGTGGAATATACTTCCATCTACGGTGCGACATCACTCTGGTATACCAAGTTTTGAAAGACACCGTTTACTCCTTCTGTAACTTAGTGAAACTAGCCGCAATACAAAATTACGCTGTCACAAGCGAAAACGTGCTGCGCCATAGAGTTAATTGGAATGCCGGCGGAAATATATTTCCTATTTGTATAAAACAACCTTGGAACAATATGTCGACGTTTGTCATTCCTGCTACCACGCTACCTGTAGTTAAAAAGATTTGACGAGGCATTACGAAAACGCATTAAATAATTTGTCGTTTGGTCATTTAGGTACAACAGGACTCAAAAACATAATGCCATCCAGTCTTCATGAAATAGGTGTAAATTTATATTTATTAAAATAGTAAACGGATAACGATGAGTGTTAGGAATCAATAATTTGCCTAGAGTGATTTCCATTATATACTTGAAACATGATTATTTGTTTAGCGAGGTGAACCTTTATATTCTGATAAATATTCTTTTAACTTAAGGTGTTACCATGATAATCCTGCGAGATCTGTCTCTTCTTCCTTTCTAGCTGAATAAATCATTGTTCCATTGTTCACTGCGACTTCAGCTTTTGAAAACCGCGCCAAATGAAACGTGATTTAGCCAAAAATATTAGTTGAAAACAACTCAAAATACTTTTCGCCTTGCATTGCTTTACTTGCGAAGTACGACATTTCACGGGATACATAAATAAGGAAGGGCATGCAAATATTTTATTCGTGTCCCTATTCGTCAATAATAAAACGTGAACTTTAGCATGGTTTGGTTAGCGTTTCAAATATATTGTTCTGGTTGATCTTTGTGATTTAAAGTAAACACATATTAATCCTAAATGTTTAGTTGGTTTCCGGGATGCGGTTTAGATAGTAGTAACAAATTTTGTAGCCACTAGAAGGAAAGGAAAAACATAAACAATTGTATAAATTGGCATTCTCACTAATAATTCAGCAATAAGAACTAACTGACACTTTAGCATTGATGATGTAGTCGAGGAATTAGAAAACAGATCCATGTGGTACAGTGATATGATCTTATTTATTATATGTGAAATTCTTTATATCATTGATTACATATTTGTGGCTGCAACCTTCACAAACAAAGTCAACTTGCATTGCACTGATAATATTCCATTTTTTCATATTCTATGGAGCACTTGAACAACTAGTTTTGTAGAACAAACGGTTAATTTGAAAAACATGTATTGTTGACAAAATCCTTGAAATGGGCACATAATATTAATCTGTAGATAAGAATTTTAATTTTTGATTCTAAGTTCATTATTTTAGAACCATATGCCTTTTCGTATTAAGAACTGCCTGTCGTCTATTTGATAAAATCGGAGTAAGATTGCTTCAAGCTTATAGCGGTATAGCGATCAAGCAAACCTTTAAAAAGCCGCTGCGTTGTTAACTAAAACATTAACATTTGGCCATATTAAACACCCATGTTGATTGAGGTCTTGTCAGATTCGAGTAACCGAGTGCAAACTATACGCGTATACATAACTGCAATTAAAATATGCACTGTTCATTTTAACTTTAATAATGCAGCCTTACTAGGTTAGCCGTAACATCAGTTATCTACAAATTATATTCTCTAAATTACTCCTTTTTTAACAATATTCGGAATAAAGGAAGCAATTTATTATGTGTTATGGACAATTAATCAATGCCAGTAAAATATCTGACAGAATCAGATAATTGAAAATATGGTTAACTTACACAAAACACGTTTATCGCTAACGTTTGTAGCAGCACCTTTCAAGAAAGATTCATAATTTGCCTTTGGCTTCGAGGAGCAGGCAAACGGAAATGCCTATATAAGCAAAATATTAAAGCGTTAAAATTTTAAATGTTTAATATACATAACGCAAGCGAAACAATATGACTTTGGTGTGATTTACTGAGATCTACTGATAGTTATACTGAATACAACGTTTTTGACCGAAATATTGTTTGGCATAATGAAGCATAACATAAGCGCCATAAAACATGTAGGAGAAATAGGTATTTGCAAGCTTTTCTACAATATTTGATTTCTTTTTATTGGTACTGGTTAACTAATTACATGCGACTTGTATGGATTGTGAATACATTTGTGAATTTGCCTCTCAAAGCCAAAATAAGTTTGTGTCACATTCCAAATATAATTTGATAGCTAAAATATAACACTCTGTCAAGTCAAACAAATACTCACTCGCAACAAATCGCTCTCAAAAATAACCATAACCTACGAAGAATTAAGTAGCCGTTGCACTATAAACGGTGTGTAAAAATACGCAAAATACGACAGAATGAGAATATGATTGCAACATATGTAAGAACCAATCGAGAGGCAGTAGTTTTGTATGCGCATGCATATCAACTCTTATCTATGCTTATTAAAACTTGTTAACAAAACATTGGTAATGTTTCATGGAGTGGCTAGCATACCTACTTGTACTTGATATCAGATGATTATAAAAAATATGCATGTGGATCAAACTATGCTGACACCATTAGGCATCCTATTGCTGCTACTCCGTGACAACGGTCTTAAGTACCAGACAAACATTCTTAAGCACTCAAACAGAGCAGAAAAAGCGAACGAACAGCATTTTGACAAAAGAAGTTATCAAATTATGAAGTACGGATTTGATTTCCACCAAGTGATATATGTTGTGAATATTGTACGTAGGGTAGTTGGTGGTTCAATATCAACATAAGCTTATTCCCTTTGGCACGAAAGTACATTTATACTTCGAATGTTTGCATTCTGCACAGTGCTTCAATGAGTTTTATTAAGTTAGATTTGCATAATGAAACGTGGCAACAAGACTGCTCACTAAAGGACTCAAGACTTGGAGATTGGAGGAACTAGCGTCCACCAACCAGGGAAAAGTTTAGTGCGCTCTTCATTCGATGCTAGAAGTATGAGTTCACCTAATGAATAAGTCGTATGACCTTAATTCGCAGGTGTTAACGCAAAAAGTTATGATCTAGTTGAGGAAACAGTTTTGATCGAAATGCTTTTAGAATCCAGCGGTTATGTTACATTACGTAAAAGGCAAGAAATTGTTGAGTAATTTGTGCTGAGATTATAGTGACCAAATAAATGGGATCCCTTGAAATAGTAACGCCTAAAAGGTTAACATTATGCTTTCCATTCTACTTGAATTAATTATCTCCAGCCACCGCCTGTAGGCATTACGCAGCTGCGCCCTACATACTATTTTTTGCCGTACAACCTCGAATGTCTGCACTCGGGCCGAGGATATTGCGTGTGTCGCATGGTGTCTACGCAGGCTGGTACAGGCGGCGTCGGATTCCAAGGCAGAGTTTTAACATTTAATGCTACGGACCGGTTCAGTTGATACGAAATGATCAAATAAGCTATCCATTCAGCAGAAATATATAGTTTGTACAAATCAACCGTTCCCACGTGCATAAGCTGTCCTGTTTCGTTTACGCAATAAGGAAAATGTGTGTGAGTCGATTGAGAGTGAAATGATAAACACGGTTAACTCTGCTGAGTTTAACCTAATGCAAACTGATGTTTTTAAGAAACACAATGAACAAACGCAAGAAGATCACGCGCATGTTATATTGATAATGTAATGCAGAGTAATTCTTCTAGTCCACACTTTAACAAGCCAGGTAATATCTAAATCCTTACACATGCTTACTATGCCAAACATATATGCCTTGAAGTGTTTCGGCTACGGTTAATTTTGATTAAACTTGTGCAACCTTTTGCACTAGGTTAATATTTTTATTGAGTTTACTTACGATGGGATATAAATAGCTGCACCTCATGTCAAACATAGAGCTCTGATTAGACACAGTTCTGTTTTATGCACCAAAATTTATAGTACATCAGCTTAGCACAACACAAACAATTGTGAAATAGTACACTAATAACAAAATCGAAAGAACACATGTAGATTTGGTGACGTCAGTTAGAATAATGCCTTAAAACGATTCGACATTGGGGTGGTTTCAAGATGGTTGTGATTGTTTGCATCAGTCGTTGTACAAAATCGGGGACTGATTAATTAGCCTAGTATGGTGAGCGAAAGGTGGTTTGCACTTCCAATATTCCGAAAGGGCTGAATGCATATAATATCCCATTAAGTGATCATTATGGCAGCCAGTAAAATGTTGTAAAACCACAATCTAACTGCCCCGGATTCACAGAGCAAAGAGCAACTAGTAATGTTAATTCATTATTATATCCTATATATCAGTCACCAGTGACATTCACATAATTGTTACCATTGAATTGCTTGCCGTCTATGTGGTAAGCTTATTAATTTCTAGCTTATACACGCTAAACTCAATTACGGTTTATATATAGTTGAACAAAGTGCACACTTAAAAGCTGTACATAGCTGTACAAAATTTTCAATAACTCGATGAAAATATTCCTGTGATATTGTTTGCAATTTGTAGATATCAGTTTTAAAACATTTTATATTAGAGCAATTTACTTGGTAGTAAAATATAAGTTTATGAAATTATTTCCGAGGGAGAAGTTATTCATTTTCAAATTTCATTGTGTTGCATATATAGAAACATAAGTTTATAGAAAGAACGGATGCATATAAAACAATGTCTGAAAAATCTAGATTTTTTGCTGCATCCAATTTATTTTTTGAACCGCTTGAAATGTAAACACTTTGAATTACTTTATATATGCACATATGAACAATGATTACTAAAGAGTAAAACGAATGTGAGTGACATGTCTCTTGGGTTGGTTAGAGTGAGTAAAGAGGAAACAAGGGACAATGAAATCGTCCATTCGGGCGATTACAGATTTAACTACACTGCAGTATAAGAGATTTTGAACCTAAAATTTGCTCACCAAAAGCAATAAGCTAAGTGGATATTGATCACTAATGAGCGGGATTAAATAAAAAATAGCAAGGATTCGGAAATTCGCTTTCTACAATATTAGCGTGTATCAAACTGTGTGCAAGGGGTTTTGAGTGACTCCTTCTCGGGTAGCGCTATAGCACAACAATGAGGTCCCAAGATGTTGACGCATGTCGAAGTGTTGATTCAGCTAACCTGTTGAGTATTACTTAATCATATGTGTACATGCATGAGAGCTTCTCGGAGACCAAAAGTGTGTTCGATTAGCTGGAGGACGCGAGTGAGTAGACGCCGACCAATAAAGGGTCGGCGAATAATTGTTTTTTTGGTTAGTTGCAGACTCTCGGGAAGAATTTGGTATATAGTCAAGCATCATCTGCCCCGGATCCCATTGTTTGCTCGTGCACTCTTGTGTCTCAATAGTTTTATGGCCACCGTTGAAACCATCCCCGAGTTTGGTTCTGTGGTTGGCTTTTCATTAAAATATATGCCTTCACCGAACGGTCATTAGAAGGTGATAGTATTCTGGCTGCTTGCAGACGAATTTCTGTTGGCAATGTGCTACGGAATTTAGTCCAGTTCTCTAGAAGGGTTTGGGCCGTTAGTTCAGTTTGCAACGCAAGTTTTAACAGCCTGGGACCGCACTACTTATATTTTGGTGATATGTGGGTCTTGATCAAGTAGCGAAGAGATTTTTGAGAGAAAGAGCATCCCGGATGTAGAAACATTGCACGCGGTCGTGCATCGAAGCGTCATCGACAGAGCAATATGTAAGCTCAAGAACACGGTAAGCAATTACTGTTTCCATATATTAACTTTTTCTTTACATTTGTTAGCGGGATCCGCTGTACCTTATTGCCCCGGATTTAAGGTAGTATAGGCATTACACTTGACTCGTTGCGGAGACGATTCGCAGACAGCAGAACGGCCTCTGTCTCGTCCGCCTTGTTTAGTGTTACTCGAACTAACCGAGATTTACCGTAGCGTAACGTGTTTGGGTTACGCGAGATTTTTTGATATCGTGGGATTAACGTGGGCACCGTTCGACCTACAGAAGGAACCCCATTGATATCGATCTTCTGCCAAAATACCCTTATAGTGGATTTGGATTTAGGGACAATTGTACACGCATGGTTTAAGGAACCATGATTGCTCTTGAAGGCTAATGCTTCTGGTTATTCAGGGTATTTGTGAATATGTGAAAGGCACTGATTGGGTTTATGTGTGCAGCGACACTTTAGTTTTCTGTAGTCCGGTTACAAATACTGCCGCTGCTCTTTCTGGTGGTGGCTAAGAGTCTACTGATGTGTACGTTACCGGGTGGTTCACTATGGCTGATTGACTGTAGCTTGCGATCTCCTGGGTAGCGAACATAATAATTGGTGCAACAAACTGTACAGATGTTGAGGCAGGCACGATGCAGGCACTGTTTTTAATTTTACGAGGGCGAGAGGACGGAGTTTGTACTGATTGAAGATGAGTCGTTGGGGTAAGGTTTGGACGCTTGGCTGTCTCCTTCGGCCTGAATAAGGAATTCGGGGGTTATGTTTACTTACAAGTGCAAATTCGTTTCCTCCCATGGGTGTAACCCGGGCGCTCACCAGTTGCTCGACCGCTTCTGTTAGTCTTTCACACATCATCAGTAGCACAGCTAAATCGCTAGCTACTGGGATAGAATTGCATATTTGGCAGAACCAAAACGCCCCTGCCGTGTTAATGTACTGTTTTGTTTTTGTCTTCCCGTTCCAAGTAGCGTTATAAGATTTCACATATATGGTACACCTCAGACTATTTTTTCACAACTTTAGCACATGATTGGCAAACAAGAAATTTAGGTAGTAGGCGTTCTCTTTTAAGGTCACGCGTTGGTCACGTTAGCTGCCCGCGTCAATGTAAGCGTGAGTCAGCGTGGCGCGCTGGTTGTCACCAGTGTTCCATTTTTTTTACACTTTGACGTGTTGGTCGGTTGATCGATCGATGTTAGGTTCGGTTGGTTTGGGACCTAGTAAATTAAAATACACAGAGGTGAAAATAGATTTCGTGATCACAAATTTTTTTACGGATGCGTAGAGAAATGTCGGATTGGAGTAGGCTTAAGCTTGCAGACGGCCCCGAGAATTCTGCAAGGAATGGGAGTACACAGAAGGGCAGTGAGCATAAAGTGAATGATATATATACTTGTGTTCAATCGCCGATGACAATCAAATCGGTTAATTAAGGTTAACACTTTAGTGGTATCACAATTCCACGTATGAAAATCATTGTGTTGCGCTGGTAAATATGGTTCAAATGCTTGTGTGTTGATTACGCTACGAGAAGATAGAGAGAAGTTATATAGGATTATTCAAAATAACCGAGAGCAGGCAAATCAAGTGTGTGACACACATATCATGTGTGTACCTATGGTGGGCTTGATTATGGTGGACATAAGTTTATCATGTTTGTGTTCTTGGTGATGTGCATCACAGAGGAGCTGTACATACCTTATACAGTTGCAAGCGTCTAGAAAAATGTTCAATTGATTTTGTTGAATAATACGATATATTTTTTATCCTACTTGGTATATAAGTGATCGCCAATAAACCTCACGAATACCGCATCCCAGAAGCTATTAATAGTAAAATTTTGTTCGAGCATATTGTGCTAAAGGACTGCAAATACCAAAGAAATACAAAAATGTCGTAGTTATTCTCGTAAGCTAACTACTGTGTACGACCAAACAAAGCTGTCTGTATTTTTCTCATAAGAGAAACGATTATTGTTGAGTATTTACTTAAATTTACTGCTAAATGTACAAGTGTTGCGCTGAATAACTCATTTTTTTCACCCACAGTTTTTATAATCATTTTACGTATACTAATATTACACGAGTCAACGTACTGCACTTTTATCCAATATAAGTAGCTGACTGTAGACGTCGTTTAGATATAAGGATATCAATAATTCGAATTTTATGCAAGCCAAAACTGAGGAAATTTTGCTAGTCGTTAGGAAATGGGTACATAATTTTGTTTTATAAATGAAAGTCAAAAATCATTCTTCAAATACGTCTTATCTAATTTGTCTTCATTACAGGATTGCATTCGGCTCAGCAAATTGTTTCGCATTCTTCGTCGGATCAACTATATTTATTAGATTAAAAGTGTTTAGAACATCAAGAGCACTTGAAATACAAAATCAAATTTTGGAACATGAGTATATTTTATCAATCCAATTGTCTCTGTTCCGTTAATAAATAGCTCCCTGGAAACTGTAGCTTTATAAGTATGTGAACTCAGACATCTAAATTTACAACCTGGAAATATAAAATATTGTGGACATTAAAATACAAACTGAGTTCTTATCGTATTAAATAGCAAATAAGTAATAAAGTTATAAGACTGTGAGATGAATCACAGTCTTATTATATGCGCAAACAGCATCATGAAACACGTATTGATATTTCGCACTTACCATAAATCTTTGTAAATTGACAATAATAAATGGTGAAAATATATACAAGTTGCTGTTCAACACTTCGAACCACTTAAATAGGCGATGTTGTGCGAACAAGTAATTTAATAAAATGGCCAGCCAGGAGTGGAATAAGTAAGATTATTCTAGGTCCCGAACAACTAGAAAGATTAATGAACAATGTAAACCTGAGTGTTTGGCTTGTCTTATTTAGCGATTACTGATGCAAGAAATTCTAAGTACGACAGATAGAATATTAATAAATAAAGCCTGTAAAATTTTATGAAGTATTATTCAGTCAAATGATTATACCTATGTAAGGAGAGGGTATACATATTTTTCAAACTATTCAGTAATCTGATTTCAGAATTTTACATATGTTTGCAACAAATACTTAAACTAGCAAAAACTTTACCATTTAACTTCGCATTATTTGCATATCATTTACTAGTTATGATAAAATATTACATATTTGACAGCTAGCTGCACTCAAACAGCTTCGCTGTACTGTATTCCAACGGTGTCGCATTCGTTTTAGGTTTTGCCCTCATTCAATCGAATACAAAAGCATTATTGCTTTTATGGTATTTAATATAAAAACTGGAACGAAGTTTACTGAAGTTAGGTTTAATATTTTCAACCTAGACGAAGTCTGTTGTAGTGACCTAGAGATGCCCTTGTATGACTGTGTAAACTATTCTAATATATATTAGAATTATAGCTTTCTTATGTATTAGGAATTTGGGCGGTTTACCATTTGGAACGTTTTTCCCCTTTGTTGGAAACACAAACACGATCTCCGCCATTGACGCGCGACTCGACTGCGAAGAATGTTCCGTCTACGCTCTCGAAACCAAAAACATTATGGCTATCCAGCTCTCTTCTGGTGCCCTAATTTTAGTCTTAGCTAACTCTCCTCCCTTCCAATAACCTTCTTTCGCTAGTTTAATTTGTGTGCTCTACCCATTGCTTTTGTTTGGCCGTCTGGTTTTCTACCGAATGTATAGCGCACGATCATTGCGCTATAATTGGTGACCCCGAAAACGTTTTCTGGTAAGTTTGCTGCTAATATTTCTTTTCTTGTCGTCGATGACCTCGACGACAGCTTGGAGCTTCCAAAATATAAGAAAAGTTACGAAGAGCTTAAGGCCGTAGTCTTAAAGCGATTCGGCATAGCAGACCATGCTAGCGTTACGCAGCTTCTTAACGAAACCGAGCTAGGTGCTCGAAAGCCTTCTCATTTGCTGCACAAGATGCATGCTCGAGCTAAGTCTATCTGTTGGCGACTCTTTCCTTAAAGAGATGTGACTTCGTCGCCTGTCACGTGACATGCGTAACCCCTGTATGCAAACGATGCGCCTGTTTCTGAGCTCGTCGACACAGCGGACCTTATTTGGGAACCAAAAGCATAAGTATTTCAGTTTCAGTCTATTTCCAGTTCGGAAGTAGCAGAAACAAGAGCGTAAGTAACCTCACTTACAAACCGACTAGCGAACCTGACACAGTCTGGATCCAACTGCCGAAACCGTTCCAGTAGTAACACCCGCCATAGATCATGTTCGCAATCTCCCCGTAGGTCAAGCTATTGTTGGTACCACGAGCGATTTGGTCATCAGGCCAGATCGTGTCGCCCGTTTTGTTCCTTCAAGCGCAACACGCAAGGAAACGGGCCAGCCAGCACGTCGTGTCGACGGACTTTGCTGGCTGCCCCAGTCGCCTTTTATTTGTCACCGATCGCAGTACGGTAGTACGCAATCGCATTGACACCGGTGCAGAAGTCAGCGTTATCGCACATGATTCTAATGATGTTAAGGAAGAGACGATTAGTTCATTGCGATCAGCAAACGGCAACACCATTCGCGTGTACGTTTAACGCTCGTGCACGCTTAATTTAACCTACGACCTTCATTTGAACGGATCTTTCTCGTCGCAGATGTCCAGAAGTCAATTTTATGTTTTGACTTCCTGCATCACTTCAATTTGCTTATCGAGGCGAAGCAACGCCGTCTGATCGATCGTTAAACGAATCTGGCAGTTATAGACACTTAGACCGACACTGAGTCAAACAGTCCTGTATATACCACCAGTCAAGCTCAACTATCGGTCAGATGCTTAACCCCAAGTTCCCACAAGTCTTTTGTGCAACGGCACCGTTTCCATTCGCCACTGATGCTGCAAAACATCACGTCGTTACCAAAGGTCCACCTGTGTTACCAAAGCCAGGCGAATGACCACTGGCAAGCTAAAAATGGCTAGCGCAGAATTTAGGCAAATGCTTGAACTAGGCATCGTTCACCCGTCTAATAGCCCGTGGGAGTCGGCCCTCCACATGGTGCCCGAAAAGGCAGAAGAGTGGCGTCCATGTGGCGATTATCGCACGTTCAATAACGTTATTGTTTCCGACAGCTATCCTATTTCTCACATTCAGGTCATCATGGCAAGCCTGCGCAGCACCCGTGTGTCTTCGGAAATCGATCTGGTTCTCGGGTATCACAAGATTCCAGTCGCTGAGGAAGACATACCGAATACTGCCGTAATCACACCGTTTGGACTGTTCGAACTTTGGTGTATGCTATTCTGTCTTCGCATCGCAGTCCAGACTTTTCAACAATTTCTCGATTCAGTCAATATAGGTTCAAATTTCGTCTATCCATACATCCACGATATCCCAGTTGCCAGCTCTTCTAAAGAACAACACGCGGAACACCTGAAGACTCCTTTCGATAGGCCGGTCGGTAATAGCATCACTGTCAACCCTGACAAATGCCTAGTTCAGCAGCCTTCAGTCAAACATCTTGGCCACCATATTGATCAGTACGGCATACAGCGTCTAGACGATAGAGTCCGCTCCATCCGAGACTTTCTGGTCCCGACTACGTTAGCCACTATTCGCCGTTTTAACTGCATGCTCAAATATTATCGAAGTTTTCTTCCACACTGGACCAGTTTGGTAAGTCTACCAACTAACCTACTTCGTGGACGTAAAACGGCCAGGTAGAAATGACTACTGCCGCTGCTGCCGAAGCGTTCAAGGTCAGCAAATAAGCCTTAGCCAAAGCGGTTATGATGCATCATTTCGATCCGAACGCTCCGCTCAGTGTTGCTGTTGACGCATCGGACACTGCCAATGGCGCCGTCCTAAACCACCGTTTATCATCCGCAAGTGAACGGCACGGTGAAAGTCTCACTTAGCGCCGCCAATGTGCTGAGTTGGAATGAGGTGCAGCCTATTGTCCTCCTTGAAATCCGATCAGTCCTAAAGGCTGATCTACATACGTCTAGCGCTTAGTTAGTAACTGGACAAAAACTGCGTTTACCTGGCGATTTCTTTTCCGATAGCCACAGTATTCTTTGTTACGGTGCGAATTATGCACGTCAGCTAGTCACGAGCATGTGTCACTACAAGCTTCCCGATGTTAGAGAACAACAACGTAAATCTTTCGTACCACGAGACCTACAGCTTTGTCCGTTCGTTTTTCTCCGCCTTGTTGGTCTCCGCAGACACCTGCAGCGACCTTACGAAGGTTCTTTCAAGGTTCAGCAGCGAAAGGACTAAGATTTTATCAACGATCATCACGGTAAAGCAGAAGCCGTTACGATTGACCGTTTCAAGGTTGCCCACGTGAAACCTGAGCTTGATGAAGACCCTCGCTCGTCTTCTGAAGAATCAACCCAACTTGCTTCCAACATCCCTGAACACATGCATCACGTTCCACCCAAGCCTTTCTCCTCAGCTCCGCCTGTTCCCATCAAATCAACCGCCATGTCTTCAGCAGTCCTTCCAATTTTGCGATCCGGTAGGACGTCTAAGACGACGCCTTCCTCAAGTTCGCACAAGTCGACTACGTCGGGTAGACGCATTTATTGACCAGTGCGGTTAAGAGAGAATTGCTCCTTCCACTTCTCTTTATTTCCATTTCCCTCTAGGCCAACAACTTACGAAAACACTCGAAAATCGGCAACAGAGTTTGAAAAAGCCAAAACACCGACATAAGTTTGTTTAAAACACCAAAGAGCGCAAAACGTTTTGAAAACCCAAAAAACAAGAACGCATTTTGAAAACGCTTAAAAGGATTTGCGTTTTGTTTGACACTTATCTCATCCGGTAAGTGCCACTCCTACATTTGCCCTCGCCTCCACCGTCACTGCTCTTGTTTCCTATTATCTTCCATGTATGAACCGGAGGAGATGACAACCCTAAATCGAACGTTTGATCTTCACGAACTCGCGAATGTGAATGCGAATTTTGTGCTTTTGACAACGTTAAGGAGGACACGGGTGGGAGCCCGCTAGGGTCCGATCGCCTAGTTCTCCCCTAGCAGCTGCATCAGTTTTCACTACCTGGTCTCGCAGTAGGCTGGTCCGCGACGGATAGTCCTCATGTAGATCGAAGGGTTACTCACTGTTTCTCTTCTAGGAGGGGGCTTGGAGTGACCCGGAGATTCACCCGTGTGGCTGTGTGAACTATAACAAAATATATTAAAATTATAGCTTCCTTATGTATTAAGAAACTGGGCAGTTTACCTTTTGAAACTATTTACCCTTTGTTGGAAAAACAAACACGTCCTCCGCCATTGTCGCGCGACTCGACTGCGAAGGATGTTCCGTCTACGCTCTCGAAACCAAAAACATTATGGCTATCCAGCTCTCTTCTGGTGCCCTATTTTTAGTCTTAGCTAACTCTCCTCCCTTCCAATAACCTTCTATCGCTAGCTTAATTCGTGTGTTCTACCCATTGCTTTTGTTTGGCCGTCTGGTTTTCTACCGAATGTATAACGAACGATCATGTCGCTATAAAATATTATAGTCTCGCTATCCTACATTTTACTGTCCCTCAGCTTGCGCTTGCTTAACTTAGGTATCTTGTTTGAAAAATCGTCAATAATTATGATGAAGCATTTTGTTTACTAACTCTTGAACCATTTGGGATAACTGTTGAAGATGCTTTTCAAATCTTGTGCAAACGAAAGCTATGTAAACAAAGCATAATTGTCCGAGCAAATACACGGATTTAACGAATATATATATATATAAGGCAATATTTTGCCTTACTAATTTCGGTAATGTGTTAATTTCAGACCGATAGAACAGTACAGTAACGCATATGTCATGGGCGTGATAGCAAATGCGCCAAATTGTTTAAATGTTTTTTATCGTAAAGGCAATGTGTATCTGTTGACCCAAAACCTAGTCTTCATATGGTCATATTAATTTGTATCCACAAATTCCAGTGTAGTTTGTAGGACGATTCATCACATCGTGTCTTGAGTTCTGCCAACAATGTACGAAAATATGCAAAAAAATGCTGGTTGGCTAGGCAATCCTAGGTGAGCAATCATCTTTACCGAATCTGACAGGTTTGACAGTACGATGAAATAAAAAATGGGTCCGATTTGGAATATTGGGGCTGAATTTCAACATTGTCCATAGGCATTGATTAGAGTCTTGGTGATCCTGTACGTTAACTCAACGGCACGCAGCAGACGACGTTTTCACCTTCAGTAGATATGGTTAAGTTAAATGAAGCCAGTTTTTAACATTTAATATCGCCAGTTTTTGGGCACCAATATGGACATTATATAGTAACCAAATGTAAATTGCAATGTAGCGCGCTGCATAATTTGCTTTTGTAATGTAATTATATTTTCTGTTGCAACGTATGCACAAAGTTGACATTTGGCAGCGTTTTACAGGAGTGTGCTATATGCTTGTCACGAATTAGTCTACCGTCTTGAGGATTCACCAAATGAACCAATCTAATAAAATTAGACATTTTGAAGAGATTATTCAAACGAGATCTCGCGTGAAGTATGCGCCTAACAAAACCTTAGCTTAGTCTGTTCGTGTAATTAATTAAACAGAATGTTACCTTGACAGCGAAAGATAGCTAATAAGTAGTAGAGCAAGCAAACACCGGCCAAGCTTACTGCGATGGTATTGTTACGAACAAAATATAATGTTAAACCGAACCTTTGGGAAGTACCAAAGCAAAAAAATAGAGACGCTCCAAGGAAGAGCCTAAATGGGGCAAACCAGCTGTCCGGTGCTTTCCGGACAGCGTACGATTCAGTGGAGATTCAGCCTAACTGCTTACTTTGCGCTCTTAATAATGCAGTCCAAGTTCATCGAAGTACAGAGGCATTAACATGACAAAACTCATTCTGGTTAAGTACAAATCTCTGAACGGCCCAAGCAAAACAGCTGAATTAGTTAAACTATTCCGTGCCCGGAGTTCGCCTCGCAGTAACGATTTCGGTTATGTCATTACGTATGATGGAACATACATTGATGCACCAGGTGACATCTTCATAGCTTTCAATTGTACAGGCATAGAGAAAAGATTATAGAAGTAGGAATTACAAAGAAAGATAGGTGTGTCTGTTCCGAAAATGTAATCAGCACTAATACCGACCAGGTCCTACAGGAGACTTTTCGAGTAATCTAAAACCAATATGTTTCACATGATGACAGAATCATAGCGAGGATTTTGATGTGAATCAGCTACTTCATTATATTCACTCTAAATAAGTAGTATGATGCTAGTCTGGAAACGCACTAGACCCCGGCGTTCCGACCTTCATGGTCTCATCAATGGTGCAACTTTCATCGGACCACTGCCTGGTTCCGTCATCATTAATTTTGGATGGCCGAAACAAGTATCACTCCATCATGGGTGACAGCCGTGGACCAATCTAATTGACAGTTTACAATCTATATTAAAGCCCGACTTTTCATATATTGCCACTCCAAATACGTACTATACAGAGGAGAGTAAAGAGCCCTACGTGCTAGGAATATCCACGTAGTGCCTATGTACAATATAGGATTTATAAGTTGTACGGACAATTTTTTATTACTGAAGAGCCATGAGGATTGTATGTATAATGGAGTTAAGTCTTCAAAGTAAATCAAAATAAGAAGAGCGTCAAAGCGTCAAACGCAGGCATTTTGACCTTCATAATCACGTAGGTGGCGCGCAATTCAGCGGAAGCCTTAAAGGTTCGCTCGCATGATTTCTAGATTCTAGCAGCCAGCGTCATTTTGCCATGAGTGACAACTCTGGACCTGCGTGACTGAAAGTTGCTTATGCTATATCTCGGTAAAATTCCACTGCTGGTAAAGGTGAGGTTGTAAACGTAGGTCTGATGTGCAGGCAGTTTAAGTGGATTATAGCACGCAATTTTATTTGAGTACATTCCACCATAAGAAATCATAAGCTACTTTAAGTCGTCTGGCATTCTTAAGTTCATTTTATTGTCAACCAAACATTTATTAATCATATATAATAAAAGGATGTGGTCAACTGGGAAGCGACTAAGAATCTTAGGGCATAACCAAGAAGAACTATACACAACATATAAGCTTTAAGAGTATAGATTAGGAATGCCCTTGATTATCGTGGTAAGAAAAGAAGCCAAAAATGTAGATATAATATATATCCCTCGACCGTTAGAGAGGCTTTTCGCTAGAAATAATTAATCTAAAATGGTTACATCCTTTTAATGGCGATATATCAATACGATTTTAAAAATAACTATGGACAAACTTTTCAGAATCCTTCTGATGTTTTGCTGTTGTTGAATCAAGATACGCCACAACCACATAACGGTGGTTCAGGTCAAGACAAATTGGACCTACAATAAAAGGGGCTATTGTTCAAATGTTATACGTATTTCGTTTGAACAATTTTCGAGGCAAAAATAGTAGTATTTTCGATAGCTTCATTTAGGAATTGTGATGTTCCGAGCTAATAATTCAACTATTAATAGTTTAACTGCTAAGTAATCGCAAAAGTAGAATTATTTAATACATAGCATGTGCTGATAATTCGGAAAAGTTTATTACAAGTCATTGTGTATTGGATCAGCAGGAACCTATTATGCATCTTCCAGTAAATCTTAGAATTGTGAATTTTATTTGGATGTTTCGCATTGAATATCTGTTATATATGTATATATATGTATTATATATGTAAACGTCGTTATCAGGACAAAGCATTCTTGGGTTTACGCTATTGTTATGAACACGGTTTTTCAGCTTCACTATCCGAAGGCAGACTATGTCATACCCTAGTTCATTACATCAATCTCCGTATATCACGTTTAAAGAATATCTGCCTAGCTATTCCGTGAAGGGACTCTGGAATCTCCCAACAACATGCTCCTTAAATACTCGATGATTCGATTGGACACTAAGCAATATTCCATAAAGGACCATACTTATATAATTTAAAGCTACCTGAGAGATTCCTTGAAGTAAATATGATGATATGTTTATCCGATAGATTCCACAGCCTCCGAAACGTGTAAGGCACAAGGTACAGAAATGTCAGGAGTTAATTAATATTGCAGGTTTACGTCGCGAACTGTCCTGCATATCGAGTTATATGCGCCTTGCATTACCAGACTTTCTGACGGTACCTGGCATTTGTACGACAAAACATTACCCCTGTCCACGGCAATTGAATTCTGCCACGGCATCAGTAGTCAAGTGCAGCTAGGACATTCTGAGTAAGAATTGGTGCTCGTTGCATATTTCCACCAAATTGGGAATATACAAATTTAGTGTTGCTAGTAAGGATAAACATAAAACCATTTCTTAATATCAGGGATGTATATTTAACTTACATTAATAAAAGGACCAAAAATACCTATGTAATTAATTCACTGATTACTGATTTCGGGTTGAAGGAACAGTCTACAATGCACTCCACCTAATTTGTACCAAGTAGACAAAAAGCCATCCAAAAACATTGGCTTTTCAATCCCTTTGGCCTTCAGTTTTTTCAGTAACCTTCCATGAGTCAATAAATCTAAGGTATTTGGCATATTCAGAAACAGGATTACAGCACTACTTCAGTTTTCCATTAATGAGACTAAATATTTTGTCCCCTAACAAAGGGGAACTCGCTACCAAAATTCCTTATCGCCTCTATCCCAGTACGTCAGACGGACGTACCCAGCAGCAAAATTTCACACTTATTTTGCCGGCACACCAAAGGTTAAACTGAACTCTAATGATAACAGAGTTGTCCAAGATAACTCTATGTGCATCTTTTCATTTACCAGATGCTGTGTTTCAGGAAAAACTTGGCCATACGACGAGGCGTCTATTCGCGAGAATGAGAGAACTCCGTCCGGCATAACTGGCAAGCGGAAGAATCAGGTTATATAACAGCCATAGATGCATACCTTGCCGACACAGCCAACAACCCCAGACCAACCGAAGCATGCACACATATCTACAAGGCCCCGGATAATCGGTCGACGTATATGCGAGGACACATACTTATATTGTAGGCAGCCGATAATTTATTATCTAAATTGCAATAGAATCTGAAAACGTAATTGCTAAAGAACAGAACCCATACGTAATAACAAAAACTCTTACGTCGTACAAATAGGCTATGGTAAAGTTCTTAGCTCGTAAAGCTAACCGCTCTGCGTTGGACAGTTTGTAGCTGACATGTCAGTAAAAGATAAGTCGGCATATATCATGATTAACTGTAAAGCATGTAGGTCTGCTAGTGCCAATCATGACGAAGATTCGTTAACAGCTCATATCTGGAACTCATGTGGTCGGAAACCGGCAGAGGCCAGATGAAAAGCGAACCACTGACGAGACCCAGAAATTCGAATAGTCTGTGTCTGGTTCTTTTCCAGTCTTGGCGAGGCCTGCTGACTTTGAACGGGCTATGCAAAATAACCTGATTATAAAAGTACTCAGCAACTTATTAATATTAACAAATCGGTCATTACAGCATCTAAATCATAGGTGGTATATAGGCGAACTCTTGTAATTACTAGGTCGTGTGGCTAAATGGTGTTCACTGTATTGTTTTAACTGGCGTGGTCAAACATAAGTAGTGCAGGTCCGAGAAGTTTACCCATGGTGAACTGACACAAGCCATTGGCATCCAAAAATATTGAGACTGAACTGGGCAGATAGCCGATTGAAGGCGCATCCAGAATGTCGAGACATCGCTATCCGGTGCTCTTTCAGACCGGCCAACGCCTGCAGACAGCGTGAACGAATATGCAGTACTTCTGAACAAAATTTCCTTCACGTACTAATCTATACATGTTAGTACGCAGAATAAAAAATGTCTATACATATACCTCAGCAAGCGTTTTCAACATTAAAACCACATTGTCCATTTCTACGTAGCCTTCAGTACAGCAGTTAATTATGCAATCCGCGTACCATCTAAACTGCGAACCGCTCGCTAGCGAAACTCACGAAACAAAACGAATTTGGCGGAAGCAATATTCAAGCACGCTTGCCCAACATGAATGAATATGAAAATACAGTTAGATGAAATGCGATAGCCACAAACAGTCGTTTGTCGGTCGACATTCCTCTCATATTTAGGTACAGTTTATCTTTTACTAGGGCTGTGGGGCTCTGCCCCTCACATCGCAGATGATATTTACTGCGATAAGAACATATCCTCCGTATCCAGCAATTACTTTCACCTTATTTATATGTTCTAGATAAATGACTGTATACGCACAAACAGAGAACAACTCAGTGTATTTAATCTAGCTAAACTTTAACTAAATGTCAACTAAATATATAATCAATGTAATAAACCTCGTCGTTCCAGTGTAATTGTAATAACAAATCCATGGTGATCAACGCAAATGCCGGATAAACATTTCGCAATGCAACAAATTTGTAATGACCACCCTTCTTTTAAACGTGGTGTTCGTCTACTCATTTTCATGGACATGTATTTTTCCTCCCGATGGATGGTAACATGTATAAAATCCCACTCCATTTATAAGTCAACGAAAATCGTAACACCCATATATCCATCCTTAGTCGACTGGGATGGTTACAACGCTATAATATCATTAGCACTGTGTAGTGAATACACTGGACCATTATAACACCGGACAAACGCGGTTCTACGAAGTATGTAATATATATATGCTCAAAGCACCACATACTTGAGCTCTAGAATCATGTAGGGACCAGTGAGATATTTCTAAGAAGTGCCTAATTTTTATATCAGTAAAAGTCAGCAATGTGTTTGAAAGGAAAATCGTTCACTGCTTGCTAATTAGAGTATCTAGATATTGTATTTAGAATAACGGATGATTTATTTTCCGTGGTTTTAACCGTTCTTAATGTCAAAAACGCCTTTGACAGTTTCCATACAATCCCTTGTGAAGAGAACTAATGATTTTGGTAGTTAAAATATTCTTCTAATATGGCTGACATTCTAAATTACTAATACAAAGCAAGTATTCCGAATTGATAAATGTGTGTAGCAAGTCACTGCAATACCTGGTGGCTATTTATTGCATCATGTTACTGATCATCCAAGTAGTATACCTTAAATAATCTCATTAGCAAAATATCAGAGATGCTATACATATACCTTGATAGTATTAAAATTACGTATTGTTTTCCTTCTGGGCATGGTTGTCTCAGCAAAACCGGTATTCAGACAGTCTTGTCTGCATTAGATCAATGGGGCATCTTCTGGAATTTTTACTTTGCCACTGAAACGTGTAATATATTTTAAATCGACTGTACTTTTTCTCTGAATATTCGCACAATAAACAAAACTATTATATATATGTGAGTCGTTGCCTGAGAAATGATTTAAAATATTCTGTACAATATAATTTTCTGGAGCGTTTTATTATTGCAGTTCACTGCCAGAAAATCAACTGTATACATAAGATTTATCTTGTGTTAGGCCGAAACTTAGAAGTTGTAATATAGTGTACGTTATTGTGAGAGAAGTAGTTGTCATAGTTTTAGGATAATTCTAACGTCTCCACTATATTTGAGTATGTTTATAGTTATATTTTACCGTTAGCGCTGTGATGCAATAAATGTACGTCCGAACGGAGCGCAAATGCGGGATTAATGAATATCCTCGCTGTTTTTGTTATTTGGGCTTAAGTTTGCAACGCATTCAGAGCTCTGGTTTCAGATTCAAAGGCAACGCGAAATTAGAAACAGTAAGCGCATACTGCATATATTAAAAATGCCTACATATCACCGATGGGAATACTTTATAGAAAAGTATGTCTGTCGGATAAAATAACTGCGGTAACTGGCCGCCATATAAACGAAGTATTACGCTTCACCAGACTATTTCAATAGCCTTATCATCAAATGAAATAAAGATGAACGTTAATGGCTTTGCACCGTAATCATATGTGATATAGGACCATGAACGAACTTCTTGTTATTTATTTACCTGAATGCAAATCACCACTAATTACGTTTTCCACACCACATTTATGAAATTCATCAGCTACCCTCTAGGAATGTCGTTTTCTTTTGTGATTCACTAGTTTGGAGGAGCACCACCGCCTTCATGATAAATCTTTTTCACTAAGAAGTACCACTTGGTATGAATCTCAGTAGACTTATAGACCTACTTTTTAAACGGAACCTCATCTAACATATCTCCAGTTTTTAATGCGTTGTAATTCCCAGCCTAATAGTGTGGATCACTCGGAAATCTTGCTTGGGAAGTGTAATACGATAAATTACATGATGCCTTATGTAATATGGAATGCACATGTAGGTGCAACGCACTGATGCACTACAGCGGGGCATTGAGTTCAGACTTTCCTTGTTATTTATTTTTATCACATCATGTTAGTTATTTGGGTTCATTTTATTTTTTCTTTTGCCTTTTTTGTTTACGACAAGGCGAATCGCCTGTGATGGTCTGTATTTTCTAAATAGTTTGTTTCTCCCACGCATGGCATTTATTTCAAGCAACCACTGTTGAATGTTAAAAAGGTGTGTCCAACCTAAAATAGCAAAGACAACATTCTAATATGTTCGAGTGTTTTAACACACCGTCAATGCAGGTGATTTGGGTTATCGGGCCAACCGAACACAATGTTTCGCGAAACTGCAGACTGACTCGAGTGGTCAGTCTCTGACAACAATATATAAAGACCGAACGAATAGTATAATCGATAATAATTAGCCTAGTTTAAGCAAAAAAATTACGCGACCAGCTAGAACTGAGAGGTTGTGAGACAAACTTCTAGAATAACTACCCAACATGGAACTGCGTCCTAAAAATACAGTTTCGCGAATGCCGGTGTCAATTTGATTGATCTTTCGTACTAGACTTCCCTCTGACTCGAATCCGCTATGATTGCTGATTCCAAATAACGCAGTTTCATCCCAGTTTAGTATTACCAACATTAGCTTTCACCATAATCTTCAGGCAGTGTTCGAAACTCATCCATCTGTTATTCTTTGCAAACTCTGTATCAAAACATGGTTTGTTATCTGTAAAATTGGCTAACGTCCATGAGTTCAGCTCATTGCACAAGTTTGTCGTTAGCTGATAATGCCTTGATAAAAGTGTCTCTAATTGTTGACAACAAATATTTAGCTACTACTTTGAAGTACTGTATCTTAAAACTAAAATGCGTGATTTGGAGTTGTAACTGACGTATCGATGACAACCGGTTCATCGTATACCAGTTTTAAACAAGTTGCAACTGGACGATCGCTCCATTACCTGCTTGCTCTCATGGTGCTACAGCAATGTCGTTTATTAGGATTGACATCAATAATCTTTGTTCTCAAGCCAAGCAACCGCATATTCTATATTCTCTTTACAGTAAAAATAACCAATCAAGATATTAATTTCATGATTTCTAAAAAGAAAATGATTTCTTTATTTACATTTTTTCCTCTTGCTGATTCCGCTTTTATTTCGTAGCAATAATTAATTCATCTGGTTCATCTGTGATGGCGTTGGGTCGGAAGGCTAAACGTTCCATATATTTAGTTTCGCCCTAGTGGCCAGGACTATTTTAAAACCATCAAGTAACTTTAAACAAAAAGTTAACCGAAATAAACATAATGTGTTAACACCACGTTAGGTAAATCGATGAATTAAATCTTCCAAGCTATTTGGATTAGTATTGAACAAAAATTGGAACATTGACTGTGCATACTGTCCTTGGTAATTCTATTATTCTTGAACGCGGCTAAAACAAATCAGAATTTTATGTAGTTTTCAGATATTTCTCTTGCGGTACAAGGCGAATCACTTCATTTAACGTGCCCATAACTTTATTCTTATAAAGCCACTCATATTGCAAAGTAAGAAATAGTATGCGGTTTTTCTAAGAAAACATTGTTTAGCGAAATAATGTTATATCAATATTCACAGACTAACGACAAGTGAAACGACGTAAAAGAACAACGAGTAACATAAACACAATAATCCAATAGTTGTCAGGTTATGTTGGTGCCTAATCTCTATCAAATAAGCTATTGGCTGGAATGTGATATCAATGAGGTAACTAAAATATCCAGCTTATGTAAATATAAGTACGGTCGCTCTGCTTTCAGGTAGGGAGATATTGTTCTGCAGTCACCAGTTGGAATTCGAATAAATCTGTGAATGCAATTGTCATAAACAAGACATGGCAACAGTTATATATGTATATGGTATTTTACAATTATTATTCACCGTAGTTTGCAAAAGATGGTTTTGTCTTTGTTAGGGTTTACGCAACTGAAGTTTGTTAATAAGGAAAACTATTATATCCAACATTCAACTACTCGCCTTACCCTAGATGTACCCGCTCGATATCGCTGCAAATTTATACTACGCTCTCTACGGAATGTGCTAATCTCTCAGCGGATACATAAGTTCTCTAACAGGACATGGGTTGTGATCTGGAAACCCGGTTTATTTGATTCATGAAATTTTAGTACGAAACATTTATCCTGAGCCTCTTAGTTGTTTCTTGATTTTGCTCTTTTTGTAAAATTAAACAAACATAAGTGGACTTGAGAGCTGTTTTCGTGTCTATTCAACTGCGGGTTACCTTCATAAATGTATTAAAGTATTACAGACGTATATTTTGCTGTAAAGTCTAGCTGCTTAATATGATTTAACTACATATTATTCAGTTGTTGAAATAACAAAATGTTGGCGTCCAATTATCCCACATTCTTGTATAGTTCCGATGGCAATCTCATGATTACTTTCCGTCATTCTAGGATTATACATTGGAACTAATATTAGCACTATATTCACTTCCCAGATCTAGCAAACGTAGCTTAAATTTGTTAAGCAGCCGAAAAATAACCTACTTGAAATGGTATGCAACAGGAATGATATCTTTAGAACGTGTTTAAGTAAATTACACACTGTGCATAAATATACTTTCCCGACTGTGCTTAACTGGCTGTACAAAATAGGAATTTTGTTCTGGGTGTGGTTTCTCTATTAACATTTATAAGAAAGCTGTGAACTGAAAAGTTTACATCATATGTATTAAGTGAATACATTAATTTTCAGTTCACTCTATTTCTTGGCAATTCACCTTCACCAATGTTTGATTTTCTTGCAATATCGAATTCATCCTTTACATATCTAGGCCAAAAGCAGCCCACAGTTTCTTCTACGCTAAAAGTTAAAGTGCTGTTTTGGTTTGTTTTTATAGCAATCAGAACTATTATGTGGGGGTGATTTTGAATTACACGCTGCGTGAAAACTTCGTTATGTACAATCTCAATGTCGGCATCGATTCGCATTGCAAATACACATTTGGTCAATTCTATCTCCAGGAGCATAGTTAATATAGCAGAAGTTTATTATATGTTATCCCCACAAAAGCAATACAAATACGACACCTCTGATCTGCTTTTGATCTAATCCGGTAGAGAGACAAGTGTTGAGCGTGAAACGATTGGAACCTTAACCGAACCTCTATCCCTTCTGCTATTAGGTCAAGAAAGTCAACGTTTATAACAACGTTTAATGACTGACTGGGGAGTGATTTTTAAGGGTAACTAAACTCGAAAGACGTCCTGTTTTAGTGCGTGCAAAAATCAAGTTTCTCCTGCGCGCCTGTGTAGAATTGGCTAAGGCACGCTTCAATGGTAATCGCGGTCTTCACTGAGAATGGGAGCCGCCATACAGTCATAGATATTATAATTTTATGGACCCACCAATCATTCATTAACCGTTGCGCCATGCTTTGCTTGTCGGAACCCGGTTGCCAAAGGTTATAGATATTTTCTATAATATTTCAATAATCCTGGATAGGTAGATTCCTCTCACCGGTATATGAAAACAAGTGTGCTCAAAACATAATATATTCGCGCTAACAACACCGAATTTTCTCTTGCTCAAACGTCGAAAAATGTTCTTAATTTAACTAACGTACCAGGCAATAAAGTCTTCCTAAGGTTAAGAGGGATACATATGATTAAGTGGCTTCAATAATATAATAATCTTGAAAATTCCCATTTGGAGTCAAAATAACATGAGACCTTAGTTGAGCAATTGTTTTTGATGATTCTCTTCAGACCATTACAATCATTTTTAAGGGTAAAATAATGAACTGAAGTCGACTAATTTGGTCAAGTTACATAGTTAATTTTACGGACCAAGGAGGAAGGCTCCCTCATTGATCCGTTAATTAACTATGTAACTTGACCAGATGAGTCGATTTCCG
>CALYDF020001998.1:0-31925 GCA_944474145.2 Dicrocoelium dendriticum
GAGTGTGACAGCAGCAGCTTCCGCCAAGCTGGGGCCACTGGATGTTCACTTGGTATTACTGGATTCATGCCTCACACTCCACGACAAGTTGTTAGCAGCTCATCAACTTCAAATTCATACATGAGGGATCTGATTGCGGTTTGGTGCGAGTCCACCAGCGTACGTGTAGTGCTGCCCCAATCTCAGATATCATCTCCGCACTCTCTGCTTCCAGATCACTAGGCCTGTAGGGAATTTGAACCCTTGTTCTATTTCTTTGACGTGTCAAAAGGACGTATGAGCTGAAAGCGATTACGGTTCATTTTGTCTTGGGTATTTTGCAACTAGTGCAAACGGCAGCTTCACATAAAACAGTAACTCTCACCCACCCACATTTCGCCAACACTCAGGTGGATCGAGCTTTACGGCACACGTAGAACATCCGCGTTTCTTTTGGTAGCAGCAGTCTAACGAAATAGGAAAACAAATCTATACCAGCACGCCACCATGATCTGTTGTTGTTCTGTCGTTTTGGGAGTACGATTAGCCGCTCAGCTGTACATCCCGTGGAATTATATCGGAAGTTAAAAGAGTCCCAGAGAGTCCCACCGGCCACCGGAAATTAACTAATGGGCACTATTTTTACGCTTGTTAAGTCATTCGCAACTACTGAATGTGTCATGACCGTGGAACAAACGGTTGAACGTGAATCCTCAGTGATCTATTTACACAGTTTCCATAGATACTTAAAATACCAAAAATGCTAGTAGGATGGCATATTAAGGTTTTCCAAATTGGCCGGATACGTATCTGGGCGATAAGGAATATTTAAACATTCAAGTCTGCCAAGGCGGGGAACTCACGTCAAGTCAATAAAATGCTTAATACACCAACAACGCTTGAATATTCAGCCGTAAACAGACTGGCTTCATCAAATAAATGCATCGTACGCGCCGGATTCTTCCATCACCTTTCTTTCTAAAATGGGTGATTAGATTTGACCTAAACGCTTCTTTATCTACTTCTAGGATTCTTTTACCATACCAATACTGTAAAATTCCTTCTCGTGCTCATTGCGAAACTGATTTTTATGTAATTGTCCGAGCTGATGGAATAAAATGAGATCTGATAAAATCTGTTCAAAAGCCACTGCACTCAGCTTTCTTTTTATTTCTGTATTCTGCTGGAATTAACTCCTTAGGCGGCCGCGCACTTGCAAATAGATCCGATGAGCCTCCAGTAGCTGGTAGACATTGTTCCGGACTCATTTATGCAGAAGTAGCATCTCATATTTTCACCGCCTAATTGTTACGAATTCTTATTTTGCTAAGGTGGTTTATGTGAAGGTAACATTCAGTATACAACAGCGTTGTCACTAACCCTTTTATCATTTGCTGGGATAACATTAAGCAACTGTCGAAGCGCCATCAACATTTGAACACGGTAGCTAGTGCACTATGCACTGCTGTCGAGATGTTGCAAACCACCAGCCAAAAACGTCCGCATCGACCCCATCTGAACTGGCCGGTGTCAAAATCGTCGAGGGTCATTAACATATTTCAAGGACATGCACCGCAATGCGTCCGCACGTCGTATTCACACCCCCAGACATGCGTGGGTGAGTAAATACAGTAGACTTACATGCCATTGGTGGGTCGGCAAATTAGTGCGCTCCAATCTACCCCTGACCTGCGCGTCGACTGAGCAATACGAAAGACTCTTCTCAAACGTACGGTACACAAAAACCTAACAAGTCCTCCTACTACTTACAACTATCGGAACTCTTCGCATATGCAAATTTATAGCTTGTTCGCTTAACAAAATAACCGTACTTTGGTAGGAAAGCAAACACCGTGGAAGGGTGTTGTCTCATTCATCAGCGTTCTGTTATGCAAAGGGTTTCAGTAACACTTTAAACTAACTATTAGCTATTCAGGTCTCAAAATGACCACAACCTTTGTATTTTCATGAAGGTCAAAAACAGCATCATTATGAAGTTGATTTGAATGTGAAGTCAGGGCGGACGCCAAAAACACACTTCTCATACCTGAAGAGAAGTGACAGAGCTGGCAGTAGCACTCCTGCCCTAAATTCCTCGAAGCAGGTCGACTTAATTGACTGAAAGGTGGTGAAAGTCAACCCGCCTGGTCATTCACTAGTCATACGTCTACTCGATAGAGACACCGTTACCTGGTGACACCGCACCAATCCACCCTACTGCTAGAGCACGCAGAAACCAACACTAAGGTCGTTATCAAAGACCATCGTGAAGTAGATCCGAACTCGTCGCCGGGTCTTGCTACGCTGCACTCGCTTTTCCTCAAGTCTGTGACCAACTACATTACCGCCCCTATCTCTGACGTATTTGTCTCTCTTTAATCTGAACGGTTCACGATAGTTTGGAAAGTTGGGACTATTAAACCTGTATACAGAAGATTGAACCGTCAAAAACTCTATATTTAAAAACCTATCTGCTTAACATCCGTATTGTACTTGGTAATCAAAGGATTCTCAAGCAGGTTCACCATCTTCGCTTCGAGAAAGTAAATGTCGTCTCTTGCAATCTACTTGGTTTCCGGCGAGTACGTTCATGTACCGCGAATCTGCTTATTGCTAGGGAGAACTGGACGAGTTCATTATATGCCGGAAAATGACTGAATGTCATTTCTGTACACCAGCAAAGCGTTTGACAAGGTTACTTACGAGAGGTTCCTTCTTAATAAGGAACTCCAGGGTTTCTTGGAACGTTCTTTCATGGATCACCCATCTCTCGGATAGCCATGTCACGCCAGTCAAGGTAAACAAAACTTACTCCTCACCTGTGCTCATGCCAGACGGTATGCCGCAAGCATCGGTACATGGTCCAGAAATTTCAAAAGTTCTAGTCAATTACCTCCAGTCGGAACTTCAGTCGTGTTGCCTGATTTACGCCGATTACTTGGAACTCTAGATGAAGGCATCTTGTCTTAAAGATGCTAAAAGATTACAGGCGTTATTGGACAAGCTACATGGGTTGCCAGTCAAGCGGCAATTTCCCCTAAATCGCAAAATATGTCCCCATAGGTGCCCCTAAGCCGTTCGAGATGTACCATGTTGGTAGTGTGTTACCCAGAACCATCAACATTGATATGCATCGTGGTATGCTTGTGTCATGATTTACAGACTACAGGGGACACATTACGGAGGGTTGCAGCTACCAGTAATATATTCCATGCCTTGCGCAGGGCTTTCTTGAAATTGACTCAGGAGATCTCCAAAATCCTGTTTGCCTCCCATGCGCGCCTGATCCTTGACTACGGAGGACCTTCCATCTGTCCTGTTATCAAGTTCGAATGTGACCTGGTGGGAAAGTTTCAGCGGCGTGGTTGGAAATCAAGCTTGCAGTTACGGGACTTGCTTTACCCACTTCGACTAAAACAAATGAAACTGTTCGACGTCGCCGTGACTTGATTTTTGACAGCCGCATCCTGAAGGATGAGATGGGGATGAAGCTACTAGCGTTCTTCTAAGTCGACGCTAATAGTCCAACTCGGGGTCACAACTGTAAAACGGTTTAAACCAGGAATACTCCGAGTTGGTTCCACTCCCGCACTATCAACCCGGAACCTGTGGTTGACATCCAGGGCGAGGAATGCCTCAAGGAACTTTTGGATTCTCAACTACTGGGTAAGCTAGGACTTTGCTTTTTCCAATGTAGCTGTTAGGGCACTTTGTGGAATCTCGCCTTGCAATGATTCACGACTTCCGAGCAATGTTCGGGAAGTGAAGGAGTTGGCAAAGGACGCCTTTTCTACTTATCACAATCAAATAATCAAATGACTGGTTCATATGAATTCTCTATGCCTTGGGGTGGTATACTTCGTCTTGTTTATTCGAAAAGTCAGGCACTTTCTGTACCAGTGCACTGTGAAAACAGGAGCCTCTGAGTATAACTGTCCTAGCTTCCCCCCATGACACCCAGAGATTCACAATAAATGCTGCCACATTAACCGTACCAGCCTGTGCAATCGGCACAGCCTCGCAACACTTGTTAACGTGATCCACTTTGACCAAGAATAAACGATGAGATGTACACCAACTATCTCGTAAGCACAACTGGCCTTCCTAGATTGGTGAGTTATGGATTTTGAAAGTAGTCAAATTCCTCGCGTCTAAATTCTTTGCCATGGTCGCCATACACATCTTTTATCCTTGGAGGTGGGACAACGATTCTTGTGCTGTCAGGACGAAATGGAACAACAAGATATTTCCTCAGTAGCTAGGTTCCCCTAGCTAGGCAACACGCGTCGTGCCTTGCAATGTTTTTTTCCATTTCTTTAACTCGACCTGTAGCGGGATCATTCGCTTGCGTCGTCTGTCAGTGTTCATACCACATTCTGAAGGTTAAGTCTGGCTACGCGTCACATGCTGTACGGATGATAATCCCTGAGGTTACGGAGGGAATTCAGAGACAGTGTCCGCATTATAGTGCTATCTGTGTGATCGAATTCTGCATACAAAGTTATATTTTTAAACTGCCTTTTTTCCAGCTCGCGAGCTGTCCTTCATGATCCTTCAAAGGGATTGTTGCTCTTTTATTCATTCTATGCATTAGCTTTGGGTGAAAACACCCCAGCTATTGTACCGCAGTACAACTCAATCATGTAGCGTTGTAAAGAAAAGGAAGACAAAGTCATATCGAAGCATCTCACTAGATTGTGTTTAGTGTGCGCGTCATCAAAAAGAGCGATACTGGGTTGGAGTCCAAGCTGTATTGAGGGGGACGAAGGAACTCACAATCCAAATAGCATTGTGGTTGACTTTGCGCCCCGTCAACAATTGTCTCCAAATCAAATTGTTCACCGTTTTAAGTTTCAAACCAATCACTTGAGATGTCCCAAGTGCTACTAAGTTAGAAGTGAGGGACCTCAATCTGTTTGTCCAACACATCTGTTAGTCTCATCTCCTCTTATTCCGTGCCGACTCTCGTCGTATAAACAACGCACGTCTGGGAGTCTCTCTGCTAGTATGCTTAATATATAACAATGCCATCGGAGCCTTGTATGTGAAACAACGGTGCTGCATGGTTCATTCACTCTTCCTGCATAAAATCCAGGTCGCTGAGCGCGCTCATTGCTCACCCGGTGTTCCCATCAAAGGTGGAATAAACTGCGAGGGCACAGGAAGTCGGATGTAACAATTCGCTATATAGCTGTTTGTGTGATGAACCAGGTTTCACAACCATATGGATGTTTGATCCGTAGACTCTACCTTTCAGAAGGGGCTTGATGTCACATTCAAAGCACAAGTAGCAAAGATAAGCAAAAGCGGCTGTTGCTTTTGCTAACTGGTTTGTATTCTTGATTAACACGGGCGCTGATGCAGCTACCAGTCAGCCAAAATTCTAAAGAAGTGCTAGATGATTTCTAAAAACGGTCAACGTGGTGCGCAGTCCTCATCAATCTTGGAGGAAAGCTTTGCGCTTTTAGATGGCAAATTTAATCCTAAAGCGACTAACAGCCAGTCCAGTAATGTTTGGCACGTTTGTGCGATGTCACAGATTAGGGCACTGTCGTCATCATAATCCGAGTCAAAACCCGGTTATTTGGGAACAGCTGCCCACCTTCTTTGTTGTGTCCATTAAAGGTAACTTCCTCGATGGCGAGGTTAAAGAGAAAGCTTAACAGCGGGCATTCTTGTCTCGCTGTTAAAATTAATGCAGCGTAGCGATAGCTTGCCATAAGCCCTCACTCTGTCCTAACTATGCACCCAAGGCGCTCTGAGGATGTTTATGCGTTTCTAGGGCTCATCTTCCATAAGAAAACAGTAACAACCACACATCCCTCCACCAAATAGAAGACACTTTTGTGTCGAAGACTACAATTGGATTTCATCACCAATACAACTCGTAGAACTCAGGCAGTTGTGGTAAATTGAAGCTGCGGTTAACGCAGGTTCGCTTTCAGCAAAACCTAATCTGCTGTTCACGAAGCTGGTTTTCACACGTGCTAGTCAGTCTATGAATAAAGATGTGCAAGCAGCTTGGAGCTGATAGATGTCAGACGAATCAGTCTATGATTGCTGCACTCCAAACGTGAGCCCTGCTTGAATCTCGAGACAACGATTAAGGGACCCCGATCAGTTGGGATAGTTTCCTAATACCACACATATACTATGGGTCGTGTAAATCATCAACAAATCTGTTGCATGTGCATCGGGCACCACGACTTTATTCAGTTTCAGCAGTCTTGTCTCACGTTTGAATTCGGCGCCTAAGGAAGGATTTAAATGCACAATTTATGAAGCACGACGATCACTGGCCGGCCGCAAGTCCAGTAGTTCATGCCGGTAAATTGCATTTCAAAATATTTAGCCCAAAACCCAAAGCCCTTCCACAGGTTGTAGATAGGCTGCCTACTCTAGTCGCATATACTTTTCATAACGGCAAACCCCTTGCCGTTCCTTCACTCTATCAGGCCGAATAATTTCTGATGGTGATCAAGAGCAACGAATGTTTCCTTTTCCGATGCATTACAAGACGAGCATGTTTCACGATCTCTATTCACGCACGCATGCAACCTTGTAATTGAATTTGGGTGATCCTCACTGTATTCGCGTCCAACCAGCACGTGTCAGTGTGCGACATTTAGTAGTTGCATAATTGGTGCAGAGGCCCAGTGTCCAGTCTGATAACCAGTTTCACCGCATGAATACATACTTGCTGCTAATCAAGTCTGGTAAACACTTGACTAGTAGCGGGAATCTGTGTTCAGTTGTCGCTAAGTTAGCTCGGATGGCAAGGTACTTTGACGACTATTTAGAACAGCCGGACGTCTAAACCCTTACAGCGTCATCGCAGACGTTCGTAGAAACACACGCGTAGGTCGGCAAACTCTGGTAAGTGCTCGGAGTAGACGCTTGTGCTGTAACATGGGCGATACTTTTGGATCCAACGTCTCCGAGAGTAACTGATTGTGGCGATCGATTTACGTCTATGACTGACCGATGTAGGTGGGCGCAGTCACTCTGCGACGAACGGTATGTCAGGAGTTATTGCTCGGAAGGAATGGATAAACATCTTCCCACAGATGGAACATTCACTCATTGTTGGTAATAGGGGAGTCAACACCGTGTCATCCAACCATTGGTGACCAATTGCCACCGCAAATCTCCTTCTGAATAAATAATACCCATTCAGTCCTATGAAGCCCACCATAGTTAGCATCTCCTCTCTGACAGTGCATTGCTGCCGAACTGTGGCTACTGCTGCTGTAGGAGATTACTCCTTCTATCCCATTTGGTCCTTCCAGTGACAAAACTGCTCCCATCGCCTGCTCCAGAATGAATTCTTCCGCCGAAGGTGCTAAGTCGGGACCCGATAGCAATGGCTTGCGCAGAGATACTCAAGTAGCTAGTCGAATACTCCTTGGCTTTCTGACGACCTTTCAAATGGTTGACACTTTTGTAGAAACACATTCAAAGGAGCAAGTATCTTGCAAAACCTTTGATGGATCGCGAGCCATATGAAACTAACCGGAGGAAACTAGGTAACTGTTCAGTGTTTGCATAGGTGGATCAAGACCTTCTTTGCTACGTCTTATTTGAGTCTGTACAAATTTCCTACGCCAAGATAATGTACCCAAAATGCACTGTTTCTGTCCAGAGTAAGTGATCCATCGATTGGTTGTGTTTCAGGCCTACTTTGACTGGACGTTTCAAGTGGTTCAACTTCTCGTGCTTTCTTTTACCATCCACGATGACATCATCAAGGTAAATGCGATAATTCCGTGGGGTAAATCCATGCAAAATTACCGCATCAAACGCTGGAAATTCACTGGAGCGTTTGATAACCAGTAAACGCAATGGAGGCAGTTTTCGCTACATCACTCCCTACAACCTTCACCTGCCAGTAACCAGAAGCGAGAGCAAGTGGGCTGAGACAAGTTGAGACACTAAAGGAGTAAAACACTTCGTCGATTCCGAAGTAGAGAAAATACGCCCTGTTGTGTTATCTGCTTCCGACCTTTAATCCTCGCTCATGCGGAGATTGCACTACCACTTCTTCACAAGAACTTAATTGATATGCATTGGAGGTTGAGCGTCGTACAATACTTTCATCAAGCATTTCATTTATCATCTGTACCTCACTGTCAGTGAGCTGGGATCCATCTGGATAGCCTCTTCACGGGTTTAGCATCGTTGGTGTCGATTATATGCTTCTAGATATCGGTGCGTCTAATCTTCCTTGTCTTTCATGCGAGAACCTTTGTGTGGAAAATGTCATCCAAAACAATTCAATTTAATGCCATTACTAGGCGATTTTAGCGTTCCCAGCAGCTCGTCCATCCACAAGCTTTTTTCATATCCTCTCAGCTCGAGTATGCCTCAAAACCAACGCATCTGTGGGAGTTTGGTGCAAAAGTGCAGAATTAGGTGAGTAACAGTGTGTTCGCTAAATTAAACCAACGTGTCAGTCTCTGCGATAAATCCAGTTAGACAATCACGGCAAAATGGATGTGGTCGGGTACGACGAACTGATGCTGTAATATCGATTTCCGATGAAGACAGGATGCAACCACGTGTGACTCACTTTTCTGCCTTGACGGTTGTCAAACGGCAGATAAATGGTTCCAGTGTGCATCTCGTTACCACTCTAAACACGCTGATCTTCAAAAGTTGCTCGAATGCCTTGGAGGCAAAGAACCGGACAAGTGATGGCACAGAAATTGCAACCTCCATCGTAAAGAAGAAGCTTTTTACCACCTTCCTGGTTAGTGATAGCATTATAAACGGGGCGCCATGCAAGGATTCGTCTGCTGGTTGAAAACGGCTTGGAATGCGGTCCCTCGCTTGCGGATCCACCTGGTGACAGAAACTATCTCCGCTCGGTTTGCAGCTGCGAATATTACTTCAATGAAATTCGCGTTTTGCTCTCCTCGTCACGTGGTTTGAATTCTGTTGTTATTAGCTACTTGGTTTTAGTACCTGCGGAACCCATCGGAGCATGTTTACTTACTAAGACAGAAGAGTTACTTACCTTGTCTGTGTTGTAAGTGTTGGCCAGGGCATCAGCAACACACTCCAATCCTGTCCTGCTATGCCGCCGTATCCAACAAATCGAAAAGATGCAACATTAACCCTACCAGCCCTGAAGCCCTGAATCTAAATATTCCCTGTAACTGGGCTCCTGAACATTAAAGAGAAAAACCAAAATGATATAGACAAATGTTAGTCACCTGCAAACAAGTGGTTAAAGTAAAACGGAAGTTGTAGACGAATTTTGTTCAAATACCTGATAAAGCACCAAAAAGTAGGTAGAGTGGTAAAGTGCCAGAGTTGGAAATTATCGAAAATTCGGTACAGCCGTCTAGTAAGGTTAAGTTCTTATATTCGGATCGAACCTAAGCTCCCCTGAAGAGTTGTACCAAGACACTTTTCGTGATAATCCGCCATTTCCCAATTATTATCACGTTCCGACAGTCGTTTCTCACCCACGGAATTCCTGATGGCCTCTCCAGTCAATTAACACCGTGCATGAAATTGCTGACAGATTTGCAAAAGCGGCCGTGCACCGTCTACTAGGCGTTGCAGGTTGCCTAATGATCCCATCGTAACTTCCTGCCCAAACATGCGGCTGTCTGCATCAGTGTCGAAGGCTTCCCCTGTTGGTAATCTCAAGAAGACAATCCCACTCTGGGACGGATGCAAATGTTGCACGAATAGCTGGTCTTGTGTTTCCCACCTGCAGTAATGCACCAAGACGAGGAAATTTCCCACTACGGAAACCGTGGGGATATAATGAGCGATCGGTTCAGGCGATGCCAACTTCTCCATGGCGTTGGACATCATATCCACAACTGACGGTGCCACTTTGCTGATAGTTTCTCAGTCCTGTGCGGAGGTTGCCTTGGACAGCTTCCTTGTTCTTAAAATGTTCGAAACCGGCAGAGTCACCACTGTGTGATATACAGGGAAGATAGAACTCCAAGCGTAAAGCAGGAAATTATATTAAGCAATACTTATTCACTACGTAATGAATCCAATGAAGGCATGTAGATAACAGACAGAACAATATGTTTGTCGGTGCTGTTCAAATGCATATCCTTTTATGGTAGTAAAGAGAACACAAATCCGAAAGGAAAACGGGAAGTGCCGTTATAGCAACAGTTCGAGTTCAGTTCGCGCGCTACTGTGTTTTGAGCGTTCCCACAACTAACTGATGCAGTTGTGAATTTGGGACACAAAGTGCATGCAAATGGAGCAAATGAATAACTATGGTTGTTCGAGGATGCAACAGTCTGCAGCGCAAAGTACATGCTGCTAGCCGGGAAGGTGTAACTGGGTAGGTGAAGGGGCTCTGAGTCATGGATGTGAGATGATCTAGTTAGGGCAAAACGTTAGTATCTTCGAACTTTAAACACCTCATACAACTTAACTTCCTGGTCTGTGTCGTTGTACCGGCGAGACTATAAAACAAGTTCATCACTTCTAGAAAGAAGAATCGGGGCTGGTTTATCGCCCACATCAGTATAGATATGTTGCGGATGTTGTAACTATATTGGCGGTAGCCTAAGGAAATCTCCTGGGTGAAACGACTGAATTGTATGAGGAAAGCGACCTATAGTTTTTTTTAATAATTGTGTGTACTCTCTTCCCAGATGCTAATCTTATCTGTCACTTTATCTCCGACACTAGCCAAGTTTAAAAGGCAGATCGACCATGCAGTCAGCCAGAAAACTAAAATGCAGCACATATATATCAAGGTTTTTCATTTTTTAAGCTTAAGTCATGGTTATATAAACCAGTGCCCATTTCTGCTGCGAAAGGAAACAAAAAAACTGATTCAGACTTTCGTATACACGGACTAGGAAGCAGTAGACCACCTTACAGAAAATGCATCATCAAATTCAACTTGAATTACTTTCCGCTGTGCCAAGCATTGCTCGCGGATCTCAGAAGTATAGTGTTCAGGGCGTCAGCCATTAGCTACTAAGCTCTGAGTTCCACCCCAGCTCAGGCTATCTCCACCTGACGAGTCTAAACCAAGACGAAACCGCGGTCGTGGGGTGTCAGGGTTGGGAAGAGCAACACCCGAATATATCCATTCAAGGTTTTTCATTGTTTAAGCTAAAGTCATGGTTATATAAACTAGTGCCCATTTCTGCTGCAAAAGGAAACAAAAAAACTGATTCAGACTTTCGTATACACGGACTAGAAAGCAATAGACCACCTTACAGAAAATGCATCATCTCTCTCCTTCGTTCGGGTCCATGAGAACTTTAGGTACACCGCACAACTGGACTCGTAGATCATGAACTTTTCCATTTGTTATAAATCAGCCTTCAGGTTTCATAATTAACTGGAGAACCCTTTGGTAGAAGTACGAACCATGCGCGATGGTGTTCAATCGTTTGTAGGGGTGTATCTTTTCCTGTCAACCAACGTGATCAGAACTATCAGGCAAAAGTCGTTCCAGATCAGTTGCTCACCGATAGCTGAGCAGCAATCCATACTTGCTTGAACGATTATCGTATTGCAAATCCGCGCGATCAATGAGCACGGTCGATGAATTCGTTATGCTTTCCACCCAAGACACCTTCATTAACAGGAAGCAAGTTCAAATCGCTCAAAGGACCATAGTGTGTCATGTAAATAGTTGGAATGAGCAACACTATAATGTTTCCATTTTACTTACGATCCTTATGATCGGAATGACCGAGGTCCACCTCAAGTGAACCGAGGTCTCAATAGAGGTTGTTTGTAGCAACCCAACCACCAGCGGATTCTCCAAGTCCAATTTTGCATTCGTTTCCGCTGGACCAAGCGTTGCTCGCGGATCTCAGTGGCATAGTGCTTATGGCGTCAACCATGAGCCACTAGGCTCTGAGTTCCAGCCCAACTCAGGCTATCTCCAACTGATGAGTCCCAACCAGGACGAAACCGCGGTCTTCGGGTGCCAGTGTTAGAAAGAGCAACCCTATAATGTTTCCAGTATATTATTTGGTTTTAAATAAATTCGCTAGCGTCTCAGACTCAATTCCCCTTGCCGAGCACAACTTTCGCTGTCACGCTCACCTGGAATCGCCTATTTGACCCCTATTCTTCCTCATGAAACAGTATTTATATTCTTATTGAGAAGTTGTTCGTGGGGCTGCAATTCGGAGCCTGAAAAATAGACAACTGCAACCGGTTTCTATATTCCGTAAAATAGGATTTTCCGGTATTTTATCAACGCACCACAGCGAACCTAATTACTTTTGACACTATAACATTTTCATGTTATTGTCCAGCATTTCACTGCAGCTGTTTCTTTCTTAGCTGTCTTATAACAGTCGGCAGCCCTGAGCATTCCGCAGAATAGTTCAAGCTATTTCTGCCCAGGAATATTAATTCCACACACCACAAAAGATAAACGTGCCAGCAAGTTGCTTCCACTATCATTAGGTTGTCCAGTGTCCAACACTGCCCTTCTAAGCGATATCGTATCAACTTGTAGGGTCTAACAACTAGTGTGACC
Organism: Dicrocoelium dendriticum; assembly: GCA_944474145.2. NCBI lineage: Eukaryota > Metazoa > Platyhelminthes > Trematoda > Plagiorchiida > Dicrocoeliidae > Dicrocoelium > Dicrocoelium dendriticum. The sequence goes on from CALYDF020001998.1 coordinate 12,476, forward strand.
CAATACGCCGGATACACTTTTAAACGCAAAGTCAGTGGCAATTGCTATTTCTTGATCTCTTAAATATTGCTTATATTTTACCGCCATTGGAAGATCTTTCTGTTGCTTCAGCTTTGCAGTTGCCCAGTTCGAAGAGCAAATAAGCAACTTCACTGCAGCTTTTCATTAACTGGGCACTAAAATGCACAAAGTTGACCTCGGGCCCTACACACTAAATGGAATACCTTTTCATTATTAATATCTGAGGATAATGGTTTTCTAATTTGTTTCCCTTCGAAAATTGCCCCTGAATGTAGCGGTGAGCGGCTTCTGAATATATTTTCGTGTAGTGGACATTAACCGGCTTTTACTTTGTGTCAGTGAAGCAAATGTGGCCTCGGTACACAGTTGCCGATCTGCTTGGAATATTCACTCCCTCTACTCTTTTCATTAACCATGGTGCTTGCTTTGGCTCCTCGGAGCAAAATTGGTCCTAGCAAAATGCCAGTTACTATGTATTAGGAAAACGGCGCACTGTACTTACATTTTATGACACACCAGCAATAGGGCTTGCCAGCAAAATATTTTGGACGACTGCAAGGTACTGTCAATTACAGGGAACCGGTTTCGAATCGAAATGGAAATCTTAACATCAGCCCTCAGTTGAATTGCTCTTTAGATGCCTAACGGGTTGCCGTGATAACATGAATATACCATTTGCTCGGTTTTGCTGAAAGTTGAGAAAGGAATCTTACATGAGAACCCTAATGCAGTAAAACAAGCCACATGGTCTCGGTACTGACTTTACTCATCCCAGTCTTGTCAATCCAACATGGTACTCAATTAATATCTACCTTCGATTATGGACACCGAAAGCCACTGTGGTCTGGTTCCGGAAAATAAATTAAGTGGTGGTCAGAAATGTGTTAGCGTGGTTGTCATTATGAAAATCTAGTATTATTCACGCCTATTATTGGGTCAATCAATATAGTCTTTCCTTCTTTACACATCGGCCTAGAATATGGCTCTCTACATGTTTAAAACCAAAGTGTTGCCAACGCATGATAGAAGTAAATTCCTACATTGACAATTGGCAAAAAGGAGAGTGCTACTCAAACATTTTTTGTAAAATATTCGGATAACGAGTAGTTACGCTCAAATTTGATCATTTAGCTTGCTGACTGATGTTTCTCTCTGAAATAAAATGTGACAACGGTACTTTGACATATTTTTAATTTAATCCTGGTTAACTTAGAATAAACTATTTAAGTAAATATTATAGGGCATCTGCGAAGCATTTCTTGAGCTGGGTAACTGCTTAGCTCAAAGATATGTAGCGATGCAGCATGTCAAGTGTATAGATTGTCTCCAATAATAGATAGTTGGGACATTTTACTCCGTATACCAACTATGCTCAAATGCTAAGTGGAGACGAGGTGGCGCATTAACGGAATATGCTAAAAATCAATGCTAATTATATACTACTGGAGAAACACAGCATTGATTTTGAAGAGAGAAAGACGAGGTTTTCTTCGCTCCGGATAACAGATGGCGCGACAAGAACGGCTAAAGCAAAGTCAATGGCACTGAAGAGTATACTGATCACCGCATCTCAGGGGATCCTATCATCAAGCAATTTCCAACAATTTTTGCCAGGATGACGAGACTCAGCTATCAGTCTATTACCACTGACGCTGTGTTGCGGATGCTAAAATATCTGTGCAACCAAGCTTTTCGTGGAGTGGATGCAATCAGAACACAAATAAGGAGAAGGTGCAAGGAAACTGGTGGAACCATTGGATTACTTCCTTCAACGGTGCTTGGCTTAGAACCACGTTTCTACGGATTGGAATTATCGAGTAATCAGTTTTCCCACAAAGGGGAAATAAATTTAACTTTCAAGCTATCCCCAAATCCTCATCGGTGCTACATAAAGTCATGGAATGCATCAGTACTGATGCGTGAATTATTTCTGGAAAACCTACATATTATTGCCCCGAGTAGCACGGCTTCCTTCAACATTAGCCGCGTGCCACAAATTTACAAACAGCACTATTTACTTGAACCGAACACACGACAACGAAGATAAACTTCCTGTGGTCTGTGGATTTTCTAAGGTATTTTACGTCGAGATTCACATACTTATCATTCCAACCCCAGTATTACGTGTTCTTGAACTTGATTACAAAATTCCTCTTATAATGACAATTAGTGGTCAGCCATGAACTCTTTATTAAGACACCAAACAACTCGAACGAGCTGGGTGTAGTCATGCAGTTTCGGTATTCATAAATAATCTCGCACAGAATAAATGTTAAAATTTCCTGCTTGTGGCTGTTGGTATTACCGTTTAGCTCAGGATTTAGTCGAATACCGAACAGCATTTGCTCCAATGTGATCTAAATAATGTAGGTCAGTAGGTAACACTAAACGTACTTCAAGCCACCATGAGCAAACGCAAAGTAATGTCCATATGGCATCACAGCATCTACTCCTACAGGTTGATAAAGAATGTGCCGCATTGAGCTGTCTAACGTGATCTAAGCGTACAGAATCAGAATGACTTGTTTTGCTTCAGACAACCCGAAAAGGCAATTAAATATTTTTAACAAACGTCGGGCTGATGCGATAGGGTTCCGGACACTTGGGGATTTCTATTGTTTTGCACATTTAAATGTACCCTTGTGAGGTTTAACATTTAAGGTATACGTTTACACGTCCGAACGAAGATCTCAGTAGTTACTATTAAATTTGTGAACTCAAGAAGCCATTTGCAGCCAGCCCACACATGCAATTGATGCATGTGAATCCGCATAGTAGCAGTGGTTTTACTGCATAGATAGTACTTCCAGTTCCGGCTGTACCGGCGTTGGGTTAGTCTATAAATTTGGTGTTGTAGAATAAATACCACTAAAGGAAAATTCAAATTTTTGGTTAAATACCGGATTGTACAAACGATAACCTAAGCCAGTGATTCTAGACGCTTGCTTTGGCCCAACCACCTGATTGCATTCGGCTGACTGGAGACGCGCGTATTAAAAAGGAAAATTCAAATGACAAGCTATGCCTGAGCCTCATTTAATATGTCTACTTTTCACTTATTTCGTCCTTTTTTGAATAAATTACGTCTCTATGCTTCTACAGTATACAATACTGCATGGAATTCTGCTAATCGCTGAAATCATCGTCGTCATTATCTACGCCGTCAAGCCGAGTATAGTAAGTAACCTAGATTCCTGACTTTCCCATTATTCCCATTGGCATTCCTCTTATTCAAACTATCAGTACATGCATGCATTGGTTTCGGATAACTCAACCATCCATTTTTGCCCAAGTAAAATTAAATAAATACATACCGCGTAGGTTGCAACACATTCACATGGCAGCATTGACTTGTTTGTCGCGTTTCATTATCCTTAAAACGAATGCGTTTCCGACTTCATTTTATGCCGCAAACATTCCTGTACACAAAGTTTGCTACTTAATTCTAGTTAGGATAATGCTTGGGAGCACATTCGAGCTGAGCGCAATTGTAACTCAGCTCAGTTACTGCCTACTAAATTCAGTACTGCCGAGTTTAAACTCTAACACAAATTTGTAGGAATTGACGTAAAATAACATTGGAGACGATTGCAAATATTTCTCTCATACCGCGGCTAGAACCATCATACTGCCTCTAAATTCTAAGCAGTTATTGACGACTACAGACTGAACTAATACATTATAATATTAACCTGCTATTTTGAGCATGCCTAAGTCGGAGTTATGCGCATTTATATTCAAAGCACCAGCAAAATACTAAATTGAAGTGGTAATTTATTTTTTTGTATGTATTTTTTCAAGATTGTACAGTCGCAGTCGGGTATATATTTGTGCACGTTTCGTGTTGTGTATCCTTGATAACCATTTGCCACACATGCTCCTGATGCTCTTTCATTTAAAGTGTAACTCCAGCCTGAATCCGAAAAGGCAAATAGACATCGGGTCGGAACATCCAACCCAAACCTACTCTCGTATCTACACTCAATAGATTCATTAGAACAACTTTCGAACTCATCATTCTATCATCCCGTTACACTGTTTTGTGAGTGCCTGCGCCGGCTAACCGTGAAACTGTACCTCTCTTATTTACTATCGACCAATTCTCACCGTAAAATATCTTCCTTGGGGTCAAGTGCGTCTGTTCGGTCACAGTTCTCCATATATGCCATAGAGTGAGCGAGAAAACACAACCGACAAGTGCGTGTGCCTGACATACTAATACAATTAGGTCAATTGTACCAATTTATTTCGCTGTCTCTACAGTACCTAGAAACAGTATAGTCTATGCAAACATACTGACTATTGCATGCTGTACTATACGTAGGTTGAAGATAGAGTCGTTAGAAGTTAACGAAATAACAGTTTCTTAGCATAATGCTGACTCACCGAGGGCTTAGTAAACAAATGCAAAGTGTCGATTGTATGTTCCGTAGGTGTGGCACATGGCGTCTCGTATTTCAATAATGTTAGTCAGTCCATGTGCCCTCCAAGTACAGCTTCGCGTAACGCCTTCGTATTCGAATGTTACATATATACCCAAAATGTGGGCCAATACATGACCCGAAAGCAATTACCTCTATATCAGCATGATTTGCTAGTAAGTTACAGTTTCGCATACCGGGTAGCCCAGCGGCCAAACGTCAAGGGAACACAGTTGGCACGATATTATTTTATAAAGGTTTCCAACTAAGAAGCTTACACCGATGTACTAAATACAGGCGAACACTACGGGCTAGTTCAAACTAAATTAATTACCCAAAGCCATCATCTTTTACACGCAGCTTTATTTTGGTGAACGAATGTTGTTACAAGTAGTGCTCCGAATTAACCGTGGAACTTGATCAGATTTTTCTACTCGTTCTTATTCGATGCATTCTCACTTGTTTTGTGCAGTTGACGGACCCGTTGAAGGGGACCATTGACATCATGACAGCAAATTACGTCTCTGTCAATTCCACTGATACAGATAGCATGGTCATGAAAGCTCTTATGTTTGCGGTAAGTCAGATGATCTGTGCGTTTCTAACAGCTTTCGTATACTTATCGGGATGGCCTGCGCTAGAATCATTTTTATATTACCTCATCACTGCATAGCTGTCAATGTACACCAACATGGATTGTGTTCGTTTTGAGCGAAATCCATTGTTACTTTAGCTTAATGACCAGCGAAGTATCATGGGGCGTTGTATTTCACCGCCCACTTAAACAACATTATATATATATATATATATATATATGTTTATATATATGTATGTTATGTCGGCATGTTTCCGTTCTGTTTGTTGAAAGAGTGTGGGCCGGCTCCGTGATGAAAACTAGCTCCCATTCACATGTCTCTCTGTCTTATTCCTTCGGGTTTACCCTGGATATGGGGTCTGTGGGTGGAACTATGGGTGGTGCAGCGCAAGCCACCCATGGTCCACTTTGTAGGCGCAGGCGTCCTGTGACTGTCCCCATGGACGTCATAGTGACGGGCAAATCCAGATACGGACGCCGCCGAATCAAATATATATATATATATATATATATATATATATATATATATATAATAGCGGGAGAGCCTGCGGTGCGCTGAGACTGGTGATGGCTAGATCCTGACAGATGGTCTACCCACTGCTGCTACTATTGCGCCATTGGTCCATCTCCTGGATGCCTGCTCGTGCCGACTGCTGGGTGGGAGTTGGGTTTCGCCCTTCTCCCTGCTAAGATCCAGGACACCAATCCACATGAGTCAGTGAACTGACCATGTGCTAGACCCGCTGCATTCCGGGTGTACATTTAATCGGAGGCTTTAGCTGAGAACCCGAGTCGTTCTTTTGTCAGGTGTGTGCGCCCTGCCAGTATCCTAGTCCATCCTCTTCGGAGGTTAGGAAGTGGTCGATGGCCCTCTTCCCGTAAAACCTATTCGTGAGAGATAACAGGTCTACAAGTTATAAGCTCACAGCAGGAATGGTGTAGATCACGAGCGCCACGCATTGTTGCTGACGGTGGGACGGCATCTCCGGGTGTTCAATGGTTTGCTACTGCCCGCCTCAAGTCAGACAACCCCTGGTCAAATTGGTGCAAACCCGCAGAAACCCCCTTACGTCTGACCGAGGCCGCAGGTGCATATCCTACTACGGTTGCAAAACATATATGAATCGTTCCAGTACCTCCAAGGCTGCGTGTGACTGCCGTCAAGCAGATCCCAATGTGTATCTGCAATCACATTCCCGAGCTGGATCTGCTCCCCACTGCCTTGTGGGTCAGACTATTGAGCCAAATGCTCCGGATGGAGTCCCTCAAGCAAACCTCCGAACAACAACGATCACCTCGCGTGCGATAATCCACCAATGCAGCCGTATGCCTGCGCGCAAAGCACTCAGCATCGGGTGCTGGAACGTGCGGACACTACCGGACCGGAACTGCAGTGAGCGCCACGAGCGGCGCACTGCAATGGTCGCGATGGAGCTAGCGCGTTACCACATCGATATTGCGGCGCTCAGTGAAACCCGGCTCGCTGAGCAAGGTAAGTTGCATGAAACAGGTGCTGGCTACACATTCTACTGTGTGGGCAACGCCGCCTCAGCACCAAGTGATTATTGGGTCAGATTTGCCATATCTGATCGTTTTCATGGTCCGTTGGTGGGTGAACCAACAGGCATCAGCGCGCGACTGATGACTGTTCGCCTATGACTCGGAAGAGGTAAGTTTGCCACTTTATAAACACATACTGTCCGACCATGTGTTATCCTGATGACAAGCATGATCAATACTACACTCAGCTATCTTCCGTGATACGGCACGTGCCGAGGAGCGACCGACTATTTTTGCTTGGTGATTTCAACCCGCACGTTGGGCGTGATGCATCGGTGTGGGCAGATGTTATCGGTTCGCATGGCATTGGTTCAGCGAATGCGAACGGTGACAGGATGCTTTCACTGTGTGCCACTCACGGCCTGATGATCACGAACACTCGGTTTGCACTGAGTGCGAGTGATATGGCAATTTGGACGCACCCACGGAGTGGTCATGCTCACCTGCTCGACTATGTCATCGTACGTCAGCGTGATATGCGTGAAGTGCGCACGACACGTGTGCCGCTTGGAGCTGAGTGTCGCACTGATCACAAACTAGTGTAAACCAAACTGTACATATATTTTCGTAAATCAATGTATTGCACTCCCGCCGTGAATCGGCGTAAATTTAACATTCTCTCCCTCGGTACTGTGGCGAAACCTACTGAGCTGGAGAAGGCGCTGGCTGCACACCTGTGTGATGTGCAATGCATAGCCACAGTGGGCGACCTGTGGCACCACATTCGCCACCAGGTGACGGCTGCTGCCGAGGCGACCATCGGGCGCGCAAACTGTAAGCGGCCTGATTGGTTTGATGAGAACAATGCGACGATGGGCGCATTGGCGTCGGGGAAGAATGCAGCATTTGCTGCACATGTTGCAGACCCCAGTGACTTGGGGAAGAAGAGTCAGTTTCGCAAACTTTGACGGCCACTGACCCGAGAGCTCCGTCGCGTAAAATATTCATGGTGAACGGAGAAGTCGAAGCAGATGGAATGCTACGCCAAACACCGCCAACACAAGGAATTCTTTGGCTCGTTGAAGGCGGTGTATGGACCGAGATTGGAGCTGCTGAGGACGCTAATCGATGGTAGTTAAGGCGCTACCTGCACACAGACTGCAGACATAATGCGCATTTGGCGAAAACACTGGCTGTGTCTTGAACAACCGTTCAGACATCGACTGGCATACATTGAACTGCGTGAAGCAGCACGATGTGAAGACGAGTCTGGCGGACAAGCTGACACTGGATGAGACACAGAGAGCACTTGCTCATCTGAGAAAAGGCAAATGTGCCAGAGCCGACCGGATCCCGCCTGTAATATTGAAACACGGCAGACATGCGTTGTTGACTGCGCTGCACCAGTTGGTGCAACGTGTAGGGATTGAGGAGTAGGTGCATCCTGAGCTGAAGGATGCACTTGTGCTACCACTTTACAAGGGTAAAGGGCGCAAGCAATTTTGCACGAATTATCGTGGCATCAACTTGCTGCTCAACCGCCTTGTCAGTCAGGTTGTATAACCTAACGTGGCGGAAGAGCAATGTGGATTCCGTTCGGGTCGCTACACTATGGATATGGTGTTTGCTGCTCGTCAGTTGCAGGAGAAGTGCAGAGAACGACACCAGCCATTGTACTCGCTTTTTGTTGATTTCACCAAGGCATTTGATACGGTGAAACGCGAGGCATTGTGGCTGGTGTTGGGTAAGTTTGGTTGTCCGCGTAAGTTTGTAAGTTTACTTGAATGTATGCACAGTGGTATGTGAGCGAGTGTGCAGCTGAGTGGAGAGACCTCGGATGACTTTACAGTTGTCTCTGATGTGAAGCAAGGCTGTGTCTTAGCTCCTGCCCTGTTTATTATATATCTTCATGCAATGTTGTCCTGTGCTTTTGATGCCGCTTGTGCATACGGTGTTCGAGTGGAGCACCGTATTGATGGTGGATTGTTGAAAATCCGTCGTTTCGGTGCGAGAACTCTAGTCTGTGAGACACTATCCGTATATTGCTGACGACTGTGTGTTGTTTTCACACAGCGCAGATGAGTCGCAACACATGGCTAGTGCTCTGGTTTCGACAGCGGCCAAATGCAGGCTCACTATCAACACAAGCAAAACTGTCTGTCTCTTTCAGCCTTTACCGGAGGTGCAATCTGCAATGTTGTTGCAAATCAGCATGAGTGATGATGTATTGGAAAACCCCTCTCGCTTCTGTTACCTTGTGAGTGTGATGTTGAGTGATCAGCAGATACACAGTGAGATTCTTATCCGCGTGTCGAAGGCAGCGGTGGTATTCGGGAAGCTTGAGTACCGAGTGTGGAACAACCATCAGCTTACCATTCTCACGAAGCTGATAGAGTACAAATCCATGGTACTGTCCGTTCTTCTATACGGCAGTGAAACGTGAACGATGTACCATCGGGATGTGCGATATCTCGAGCGGTTCCGTGTGCAATACCTGCGACGGATTCTGCGCATTGATTGAGGCGACAGTTGCAGACACGGAAGTGTTGCCACAGAGTGGAATGTATGCAGTGGACTGCATGCTTTTGCTGAGACACCTTAGGTGGATCGGTCGTGTGAGCCGTATAGATTCAATGCGGATACCGAAACAAGTATTATATGGTTAGCTGAGTATAAGGAAGCGGCGCGTGGGAAAATCAAAGTTACCAGGAAATGATTAAAGTGAGCCGCACACCTTCTAATCCTGATTGCAGATCATGGAAATCGAAAGCGGTTGATCGGCCTGCATGACGCGATCTGATCACGAAGACAGCTGCCGAGGTGCAGGAGAAAGCCCTCTTGCATTCAGAGAAGAAGCGGCAAGTGCGGATGCGGCAAACACCGATGGGTTGTACTCTATCGACATCAAGCGCATGGTGCTGTAGCACATGCGGTCGCGAATGCCTGAGTCAAGCAGGCTTAGTGATCCATGAGCGAGGCCACTCCGGACCACTACCGAAGCAACGACGGGTCCTGCAGAGAACGTAGGCAGAACCAGCGCAGCGTTTGTAGGTAAGCTGCATTCGATTTACTAACCGCGTGCTTGCTTGCTAAGTCACTTTATTTCAGGTGATGGGTTTTCAATTTTGTCCAAATGCTTTCCTTTCTCAACTATATCTCCGCCTGTACGCTCTTCTATAAACTTGCACAGGTCGCTTAAGCGAATTATAATTAATTTCGATAACATTATTTTGTTGGTGTCATTTCCATAAAATATGCTTTCTGACCTCGTGAACTTATCTCGGATCCTTTATAAACAACCTGTTTCATGTGCTCATTAATTTAAGATTTGTCACTTTTCCTTATGCATTACTAGATTTGTTTTCTTTGTTAGCTTTCTCTCAAGTGATTGGCTGTTGCTTGATATCCCCGTTGTGGCTGCGCTTGATGTGTATGTTGACAAGGTGCCTACCTGTCTTTTACCCACTACCTCGTTCATACGGGTTCCAGGAGACAGTTTATCGTTGCTGGAGGGGACGGAGTGCACGGTCCTTGTGGCCGTGTTAGGATCAAAGAGTGGTTCCATGCACTCAGTGTGGAGCGGACTACGGTCCAGCCACCGCCTTGTGTGCGCTTGATTCCCAAATACAGCGTGTTTGTGTTTGTGTGTGAAGGAGTGTGGGCCGGCTCCGTTGATGAAATGTGGCTCCCATCCACATGCCTGCCGGTCTTATTCCTTCGGGTTTACCCTGGATATGGGGTGTGTGTTTCTGGAGCTGTGGGTGGTGCAGCGCAAGCCATCCATGGTCCCTCTGTAGGCGCAGGCGTCCTGTGGCTGGCCACAGTGAAAGGCAAATACGAAACCGGATGCCGCAGTTGATATATATATATATATATATATATATATATATATATATGACAGAGGGACCATCAATATGCTTAGTCGTTCCTGTATTGGATCAGTTAAATGCGGGTGTTAAGTAGATTTGATCTGAGACAAGAGCTGCTATTCGAAATGCTTGGTTTAGCGTCAAGGGCATTTGTTTATAGTACTTAACGTGTTAGCGGGTGATGCATCCCATACTCTACAATGCAACTGTACAATTTGTTTGAGGATCTACTTTGTAGACTCTGGCTAAACGGTCTGAAGGCTGTTACTACTAGATAAATGATTTTGCTTTGGATAGCAGCCGTGAATGATAGGTCCTCAAAGCTGTTCATTTAATGCGTCCCATATGTGTGAATTTTCAGTGGTCGATATTATCCAAACCTCATATGATTAATAAAGGAAAACCAGGGTTTTCCTACTATCCTGTTTCGTTTAGTATCCACGGTCATGCATGGGTTAAAAGTGCCTTATAAATATGAACAGGTTTGTCTTCAAAATGATAAGACGTTAAACCAACCATTTCCTTTTCGCGCGGCGGCCCACCATATCCGTGCAATCCACCGAATTTTTATACACTGTTCATGGATAATGCGTACCTTTTGGGGATTAAACCTCATTGGTCCCAAGAATTTCACACTGTCTCATTATGATTTAGGTCAGTAAAATAAGCGCAATGGTCCGGCAGACTTAAGTTATTGGTTATCCTATTACCTAGTGTGGTTTATTTTCCAGTATTTAACTAGTTTACTGTAAGAATAATCTTCTAGCTAAATACTTTTATATTTTCACAATGGCAGCTCCAATGTTGCGGTTCCAACGATAGCGGCGACTTTAAAAACTCTACGAAGTTTGAGCGAAATCAAGTTTACGATAACACTAGCTACAGTGAGTTGTAAAGCAAATACGTTTGTCATAAGTCATTCAGTGTATCCATATATCTTGCTGACCATTGGGTTCTTTTGAAGCATTACAGTTCGTGGGTCAAACACCCCCAGGAAGCATAAGTTCCTCGACAGATTCCTTGCTTGCTCTTTCCAGATAGAGATAGTAGGAGATTGACTCGAATCCCGTCACTATGCGTGTTCCAAATAAAATGTACGGATGGCGTGAGGACGTACGGTGGCAATATATACGATGGGTATTTGGACTATAAAGATTTCCCTCCATTGTTTAACGGTAGCAACTAGACACTGTTATGGACTCATGTCTGCTTTTTCGCAACTCTGATTTTACTACTGCGTTAATCATTCTAGTTGTCTTTTGCTCATTTCTAAAGTCGAATACTATGTGTATAATAGTAGTTTTCAGAAAGTAGCCTAGCGTACACTGTAGAATTGTGGATTGACGCTGGTATTTATCCAATACTTGTTGGGTTGAACCAATCGTGGTAATTGAAGGTAAGCTTCAGTGGGGTTTGGAGCTCTCAAGCTGCTTTGTAGTCGTAACAAAATAAGCGAATACACATTAAGTTATCGCTTTTGGTTGTATCGTATTTCTAGCAATCATCCAATTAGACGCCAAGTACTGATTGTTTCAGCTCTACACCACCGGTACTAACCGGGCTGTGCTGCTTCCATTAGGTTTATTGTTTCTCTCTACTCATTCATTATAAGTTCCCTCATGTTTGCTGTACAGTATTCATTGCGATTCACTCCAGCTACCGCGTCCTGTTTGTTCATCAGCATAGGTCTTTGATTAGCTTTGAATCCATTTTTAGATTTTAGAAAAGTACTGGCAACCGGTATTAGGTTTATTTATTTTGCTAATGACGTGTGTTTTAATATATTGTAGCTCTGTTAATCTTGCTGGCCTACCGTTTTATGAGGTGGAACGAATAAGGTAAACAAGAATAAGCATGAATTCTGATTTCACGAGTCGACAATATTTACGTTGTATGTAAGGTTTGGGGTACGGGTTCTAATGTTCTCAGTGTAGATCCATCAGAAGGACAAAATCTATAGAAGTCATGTACATTGAAACTGTCGAGTTATCATGAGGCTGGTCAGTTTCCGACCAATTTATAATGTTGGAGGCTAGACATGTCGATCAGTGTAGCTGCGCGTTAGACTCTGCAATGATGTGGCAGGCATGGCAAGGGAAGATAAAACATAGTATGCTCCGTTTGCTACCAATAACCAAGCTCTCCTCCATTAGGTTGATTTAATAGGCCTGCAATAGGGCTGCTGTACTACTGACATTTCTACTTCGCATCTGTTGCTTCAGCGCATTGTAAGTAAAACTTTCTCTACCTGTTCATAATGGTATGGGCCTCTAGAATTATTGCGTGTGCATGACATGGTCGCCTGCTAGTGTCGGTGCCCTGAGGTTTCACACTTTGAAGTGATGTTACAATAAGCGTACAGCCGCGCATCGATCACGCGACTGTGTTACAGAGACATACACTGCCCCAGTTATGACAGCAATTTGTTTTCTAAATATTTCCTCCACAGCACTGATGTATCCAGTACCTTGCTGCAAATTTGATCAAAGCAACCAGCCAGTGGGCAGTTGTCCTGCTACATTCGACGCGCACAACAGCAACATAAGACAAGGTTGTTGGAAAGTTCTGAAGGGCTACATCGATCGGTACGGGATGATGGCGATCTATATGAGTATCGGTGTGATTACTTTGCAGGTATGGTAGAGAATGATCGTATTTATACTTCTCAGTGTCTCATTGTTCTACAATATTTTGTATGATTGCTTTAGCTTCACTGATGTTCGTGTGTTGATGTACAACCGATTCTACAATACCTACGATAGGTGCCAAGGCTAGCGCGCATTTAATTACTGCAGTCTCTTAGCCCATAATTCAAATATTTTCACATCATAAGAGTATTTATTTTACAGTCAGATAGTTTCCTTCTAGGCCTTTATAAATGATAGCAGATTTTGACTTTAAGTTATGGCAAGCCTTGCGTTTAATGATTTGACAACACATTATAACATAGGTTACTGGTGTAACAAATAGTTTGAACATACATTATTTACTACTTCTTTGGAAATGGAAATTTTCATACAATAGACAATGAATAAGGCTTTTATCCGGGTTATGACGCCCTGCTTTACAAGTCACATTAGGTGGCCCGGCGAGGTTTTACTTTGGTAACAAGTTCCAGCCGGTAGATCCAAGGCCAATTCCAGGAGTAGAATGAAATGATTGTGTTAACTAATAAAAACAACGTTGATGTGTACACCTCTTACAACTGTCTGTTACATATGGCCAGTGTGGGTGCAGAAATCACATATTCGGTGAGAGATATCATACCATGCGTATTTTTTCCTGGATGTTTGTTATTGAGACATTCGAGGATGTTACACGTAGAGTTTTTCACAAGAAAAAATATGGAAAAGCCAAGTTAATGACTTCTTTCTAAGCGGAATATATCGGATTATGAGAATAATCAGCAGTGTACTTGAAGCAGTTGATAGATGTGCCCTCTTTGGTGGAAGCCAATACAGCTACCGTTGTAGATGATAAACCATCTCGTTACACGCTTCTTATCTCCGCGTATTTTTTCCCATATTTTTATCCATTATCTGAGTTTTCCTTAGACTGGACTTAGAGAATTACTGATATTCCGTCCTTTTGTGTTTTCTAACCGCTTTCACTTCTTCACAGGTACTACTCGAAGTTGCTTCTATTGTGATGGTATGCTCAAAGTGAGGCGACTAAAATTTATTCTCAAACATATCCGCTGTGACCGAACTATTTGGATTGAATGAAACCCTCATCGATTGCTGTAGAAGATGTTGCACTATTTTGCTCTCTGGTTTCTTCTCGAGTGGAATCTTTTGAATTTTTCTTAGAAACCAACATCTACCGATAATTCAAACCCATTGCATTCCATCTTCTTTCTTATACAACCTTTAACTTTTGTCCCATTATCCTTTTTTACGAACATGGATGTCAGTTGTATGCATGTCTGATAGATTGAATCTTTCCCTATGCATTAGGTTGTATGGATTTCATTGCATCCCTCACTTTGTTTGGCTGCATTCCTCTCCATTCCGATTCCCGTATTATAAGCTGAAGAAAAATAACAAACTCCTTCAGTTTTCTGGGTTGCGCAATACACATACGCTTTGGTCGTTTATACTTCCAGTTGACTGCCGAAAGTAAACTATAGGGGGTAATCCAAACCCAAGCAAGTGGCAGCCATTCAGCAACCGTTTCGTACTTTCAAATGGCTACAAAACAGAAGCAATGCCTGTCACTTGTGTGTATTTCAACATATGAGTGTCGGACGCATTTTCACGGAAGCATCTGTTGCCTGTCTTATGGAATCCGCTCACATTGCACAACGTAAGCAAGCCAAGGTAGGTGATAGGTTACGCACTTCTACGAGGAATTCGAATACCCCGGATGAGAAGATTTCTGTATTCAGAGTCCATGATATTAGAATAGTCAGTAGCCAGAGTCCGAACAAACAAGGAGACTGGATCTCAACGTAATGCTACTGATTGTGTCATTCTGCCCCTTGAGCCACACCAGCTATCAAGTCCCCTGACAGCGGCTTCAGCCTGAACCAGGGACTAATTAGCACTCTAGTGCAAACGATTTCCCATGAGTTTTGTCGAAAGACTGAATCAAGTAGTTCTTTCGCTTAGCAAGTGAGAAGCAACTCACTCACCATTTACGCAACAAATAAAGTATACGCAGTTTGTCAAACTTTAATACTTTTCTTCCGGGCAGAGATAGAAGGCCGCATATTCACCAACTAATAGTTGCTAAGCCAAGACCAAATGTTTCCTAAGCTAGATATGAACATCTTTCCCAGTTTAGGACTGCGCTCTCTAAATTCGCTTAACCTATCCATTTCCATTTACTCGGAATGATTTCCTCATGAACCACTCTGCGTTTCGACGAGTTGTTAATCGACGCTCTCCTATGAGTATACCCATCGCAAACTGTTCATTAGTCTCCCTGCCGCTCCCTTGCACTCCACCTTTAACTATAGCATGTAAAAGGGCATTGTAATTTAAAGTATGCATTATCGACCTTTAATCAACTCGCTTTTAAACTTTTTCATGTCTTATGGCCTTCCTAACCCTGAGCACCGCAATTTCAGCTATCCACAATACCAGACGTAAATCTGCGGTTTTCAATATCGTATTAGTATCTTCTGTTAGCAAGGATGAATTAGTAATGCTGATATCTCTACTCTTTCCCTTGTAAACCCTATTTTTGAACTTTAGTAACATTAATATTACCTTTATTTTACAGCAAAATCAATCCACATATCTATACTTACACAAAATTCATCATTAATAGGTAACATTATATTTAACTATTGTTAGCTTTTACCTGTAAAGCCTGGGATGAATTAAGGTATAGTAATTTCTTAAGAATACTTTTGTAGAACAATAAATACAAAATTGAATCTGACGTCTTTGAGCAAACTTCCTAATGTCCAGCTTCAGACTTGACAGCTAGGATCGAATATCTCAACTTGTTTTTACCTTTTGTTGGAAAAACCAATGTGCCAAATCCACATGAAACCGAGTATGTTGATGAAAATGCAAAGACATATATCTAAGCTATTTCCCACTTTATGGGAAATCTGCTAAGGGCATCAGTCTTTATCCAGAAATCTATTTTATATTACCTGAGGCTGGATCTTTCTAGTGTGTCACTTTGAAGCTCTATAAGAATTCTCTTTAACAACGCAGGGTTGTACCTCAAATGCATATAAAATCCCAATCGTGATTTCCATGTCAAGCAAGTCATGGAACACGTATTCATTTCTTTTGGGATTATTGTAAATGACTGACATAGCTTATCAAGTATTTATCCTTCATATCCTCCTTGGTTCGAGCGAGAATTGGGAACAGTGAAAATTTCAGACGTCCTTTGTTTTAGGCATACATTTCCAGCTTTTTAAGAAAGACGGTAATAGCTGCTTTGGTAGAGAGCAGATTGCTCAACTTGCCTTGGAAAGTTGAGTTTTTCAAAGGGCCAGATAAAGCACGTCTGGCTTAGCTGTTAACAGTTTTCGTTCATAATCAGTTCCAAAAAGTATTGTGACGATGTTGTCCCAGAGTACAACAAAACGGCGATGCCTGTTGCCCTTGGAGAGCCATTTAACCTCTCTATGCAATAGTGGACTCTGGAACTCTTCACTGTTTTCCTCGCAGAACTGTTGGGAAAGACGGTCTAGAAGGGGGGGCGGTTTGATATTGCTGGTTACTATTATAACACTTGACAGTGAATTGTTTAAGTACCCTCCCAAGTTTTAACCACTAGGTGCTCTCAGTGAAGCACGCGGTGAATGGTATGAATATGAGGAAAACATTTTTAGATAGGCAGTGAATCCTTTATATCCTCCGACCATTGCGGCAGCACCATCTGCTGCATCTGAAACTATGTTCTGTATTGTGGTGGTGTTTTCCGTCGGATAGCCAATGACTTCCTCGAATATAGAGTGATCCATTGTATGAATTTTATTTCTCCTGGTAAACAGCATGTCTCCTAGTTCATTATTATTGAAGAATGGACATAGACCACCGTAAGAACGTTGTTGTCAGGTAAAATAGATTCATCTACAAGCATTGAAAATTTTCGCTCTGCATTTAACTCCCTACGGTACTTACTGTCGTGTGACATCTCATCTATTCGCCTGGATACACTTGAGTTGCTGAGCGGAATGCTTTTAATGGCTTCTTCAGGATTTCTGCTCATCAGGTCCGACAGCATTAGAAGCAGCATTAGAACAGCAGCATTAGAAGCAACCCAAAGGTGGTTTCGGAGGATGATTTTTGAATGACCGTGGGTTGCTACAGGGACTGAAGAAATCTTCTTGACGAAAACCAATGGAAAAAGAAAACACTTAGAAATCAGAAAAGCACAATGCTTGGTGGACACATATTCACTGCAAGAAAATTAAACCAACCAGTGACAACAGACAAAATGAAGGACAGTAAGAAGATTCCGGATAGTTCAAGCAACTATTAACGCACATCCGATGTGGTCAAACATGGAGTCAAATGCGTGCTGACAAAGCATTTCATTATTAAGCATGTCATGAGAAGTATCCTCATGTACATATTTTGTTATAAATACTCGCCACAGAAACCAGGTGTCCATACGCAAATCTTCAAGTTGAATAATTCAGCTGAACTGCATAATAGGAAATCGTAATAACGCTTTCTACTCTTATCGACTCTAATTCAGAACAGATGAACATTCTTTATAGATAGTCCCCCTCCACGCGCGCAGAATAGGCACTCTAATCCCGAACGCTGCGAAGCAATGTGACCTGGCCGCAGGAGGTGCACGCGAGCTCGTAACCAAGCTCTACGTCACTGAGACCCAACAAGAATGAAGGACTGACCTACACTAGAGCTGTCCCCGTTGGTCGTGACCTGAGGAAAACCCAGTTAGTATCAGCGTTGCTTAGCGCGATAAATGCTGCCATTTGCTGAGGAGAGTTCAGTGGGTTCGCAGTGGCTAGGTGTCAAATTCTTGGGGGTGTTACTTGTACAGACTGTGTCGGCGTATGGGGATTGTGTGTCTGAGGTGAGGCCGGCGAATAGGCGCAAGTTCCTCGTAGCACCGCTAACTGCGCAGCAGGAAGTCTACCCGATCTGGCTTTCACAACTTGGTAAACTGCCACTTGCGCACGCGCAATTCAGTTCCCTGACCGGTAGTGACCACGGGAGATTAGTGCGCGGAGAAAACTTATCAGAAAACCTTACTTAATAAATTTTTTATTTGGATAATTATAACAGACTTTTCCCTTCATGGCCCACACTAAACGTCTTATCATCCCAGGACCCCTGGATCTTCTCTATGGCACCTAGCGGGCCGTATGGCTCCGTTTAGAATGGCTGATGTAAAGTATTGAGCTTATTTTGGTGCATTTCAAATGGTGACATTGCTTTGAGATAGAACAATGGGACAATGCTTTATACGGGTGAATAGCTAAAGCTTAGCCGGGCCTGTGTGAAGGCCACGGTGAAAATTCAAAATATAGCAAATGTCGGCAGAATCAGATTCACCCCAGTGTATTCATCGTAGTATTCTTAATATAAAATATTAATGCACCATCTGATCAGAAGAAATGATGACCAATGGGACGGTAGTGAAAATTGGACGGTCTCTTTGTGAACAGATACAAGAAGTGCAAAGTTGGAATGTATTCTGTGAGTTGACTGAAAGTGAACTCTCTATCAGACACTCGTGGCATAGGCAATGAGTCATATGTGTCATATGCACGGTGAATTCGAGCTTTGAATACATAGATGACAGATATCGGCATGGCATTTTACGCTTTTCAAACGCGTACATAAAAAGACTCTGACCGCATTCCAAAACGACTGTATTGCTCTGCCAGCTTGAGATGGTGGCCTCTCAGACTACAGCTGCGACTGCGTTATAGGAAAAGAAGGCACGTGTGGCTGGGATATACCAAACTCTGATAATTAAAAATAAAATATTGTTCACTATAGACTCCAAGCACTCGAAGCCTTCGATCATACGGCAAATGTCACAAACCTTTGACATTCTTAGTTGCTCATCGTTGGGGTGTATACAAGGCGTTGAGATCTCTCCGCAGCCATGGCTGCCAGATTTGTGGGTACTTCACACGCGAAAGTATGGGTGAGCCAAAAAGCTGTTGACATCTTGAGGGGTCGAATCGTCCGAATGCTTAATTCAGGAGGCCTACGTGTTTGAGGCACCATCTTAACTCCGTTTCACCCTGATTCCAACATCCAAAACGCTCAAATTCGTTTCGCCGGAGAATGTTTGAATCTCCTGGTTTCCGAGTTTCAGCGATCACATGAACATGTTCTGTATACGCAGCACTAGATTTGTCCACATTGAATCGTAGTACATACTGCTTTGATCACGTGTAATTACTATCCAGGTCGGCTTGAAGTAATGTGCTGTCATCTGATGTATTGATAAATGCGTGATGCTCCAATGTCTCTATTTCACCAAATTAGTGACCTCTGTTCACTTTAGAATTTGTTACAATGAATGTCAGTGATGCATAAATATAGATTTGCAGGATACAAACAAAGATGGCAGATTATAAAAAT
>CALYDF020001999.1:0-11758 GCA_944474145.2 Dicrocoelium dendriticum
CAATATTACTCAACATAAAGTAATATTACCTGGTTCCATATTGTAATTTATATTGCTTAATGTTCTGTATATTTTAAAATATCTTAGTGCGTTGTATTGAGGCACAGCAGTCGAGGATTTTTCTAACTCCAGATGACGTCTATAATGTGGTTTATGATAAGGCTATCAGTGGTCGCGAGCTAAACAAATTATGAACGATAAAGTACTATTACTGTGTGAGTCTTAAGTTGACTTTCATTACTAGGACTACCGTAAGTGAATCAGCACGTAATATGCGCTAATTTTTGGAAGTTGGTCTAGTCTTGTAGATTTTAGGAAGTCATTTCACAAGGCTGTCATAAATGATTCACGCAGATTCCTCCGTGTCACATCGTATCTTATCGTCTCCAACTGAGTCGAAACATTTGATTCCGATTTGTTTTGCAGATGTTGAGTGGCAGGTTGAATGGACATCATCGCAGTATGCATCGGATTCCTCGATCGCAAACTCAATGCAGATACGGGTGGGCGATGCTTCTTGGAGCACTGAATTACACATCTTTCCAACAATAATATGAAAGCAGGTCCCTAAAACCAAATGGCTGTGTGATTAACACACAGTACTTTTAACTAAATATTATCCACAAGAGTTTTCAATATTCTGTATGCAAATCGAGGCCAGCAGCAGTTGCTGTATTTTACGAAGGAAAGCTAGTACCAGTAAGAAACGATACCATTATTGGCTCCTTGGACGAGAAAAGCATCACATGAATGACGTTGAAGTTGCTCTGTTTATAAGTCAAAGTATTGTAGCCAGTTCCCTTAAGTCACGATTACTAAATCTTAGCATTTCAGTTAGCTACTGTTAGGGGGACTGGCACTTTGTTAGCAGATACAGAAGTAGCTGCGTTAGCAACTTTTGCGGTACACCTACATGGTTGACAGCATCCGGTTTCGGATTTGCCTGTCACTGTGGCCAGCCACAGAAAGCCTGCACCCACAGAGGGACCATGAATGGCTTGCGCTGCACCACCCACAAACCCATATCCAGTGTAAACCCGAAGGAATAAGACCGGGAGGCATGCGGATGGGAGCCACGTTTCATCAACGGAGCCGACCCACACTCCTTCACATGCATACACAAGCACGCTTTGGTTGGGAATCAAGCGCACACAAGGCTGTGGCTGGACCGTAGTCCGCTCCACACTGAGTGCATGGAACCACTCTTCGAGCCTAGCACGACCACAAGGACCGTGCACCCCGTCCCCTCCAGCAACGACCAACTGTCTCCTGGAGCCAGTATGAACGAGGTAGTGGGTAATAGACAGGTAGGCACCTTGTCAACATGCACATCAGGCGCAGCCACACAGGAGATGTCAAACAACAACCAATCACTTGAAGTGAGATTATTAACTAAAATATATCTGTTAACGAAAACGGCTATACAGACATAACTCTTCGCTGCATCATCATATGAAGTAAGCTGCCTAGCAATGAATCCACGATAAGTACCAAATGTCCATAAATTACTCGAAGATGCCACAAAACGCAATAAATTTAACGAATATAACCAGAGTTAACGCAAGCAAGGGGGCCAGTAAATAAATTATTTAGCTAGGCAGAACAAACCAACTGAAGTGGAAGACAATTTAACCAGCTTAAAAAGATCTATTTTAATTGTAAGTTGCTTTAGCCCAACTGCGGTGAAGAAGCATCATGAATGCAATATAATACGATATATAACCACTCATGTATTTCACTACGCTTTTAAAAAATAGTGCTTCTCTGCAGACACGGCAAACAAAGATCGCAGTAAAATGGAAAACCACCAGCGTTTACCATTGGCCCAACCAGAGCTAACGAAAAGTGGTGGAAGCGAACGAAGTCTCAGTGTCCTGAGCTGGATGTATGTGCGACAAATGGCCTCGACCTGCATGTGAGCAGAAATCGATCAGCAATCGTTGAGAGCCTGCTCTGCCCCAATGTGTTCTCACATGTTTAGACTGTGAGATGTAGCGCACTGTTCCGAACAAAATCATGGATGAACTTTTCATCGAAGCCACCGAGGTGATACATAAAATGAAAATAAAGGGGAACCATCCAATTCCGAAGGTGTTACTTGCTCAACTCACCAAAATATGTAGCCAAACAAACTCATAGACCTATGTAAACCTGCAAGCGATCAATGGTTGGAGATGACCGGGCACTATGTCTTAATCTTTATTGACAATTCGTTCTTTCCGCATTCAATCCATATGGGTCTCCTTAAAGTGCGTCGGTAGTTCGTTCTTCAGACACTTCTATGATCCGCTGAAATAGCTCCTCAATACTATCTTCGTTTCAGGTCGCCTGCACGGATTATTAGAGTGGGAGCCAGAGCTCTTCGGGTATGGAGTGACACAATGCTGTGGAAATTCGTACACTGTCCAGTTTTTCATATAGCTTCTAATACATGATCTGTAGCGGAAAAATGCACCAAACAAAAGCGGCATTTCAGAGCTAAAGTTGGAGGAGGGTGTTGGCTACCTGTCAGTTTTCTTAGGTTCTCTGTTCTTCACTGTTTGACACAACGATGGAGTACATCCCATATGACTGCTGCCAACAGTCATTATCATCTACGATATGGTCCAAGGGAATTAGGGTAAAAATTATTGCAGTACTGATGTTACCAAAATCTCCTCCAAACTGCTGACTTGCAATAGGTCACGGTAGCTCATGTATCCTCATGTGGGACAGTCCAGTAAAAGCCGCACCGTCTTCCACCTCGGTAAATAATGCATGGACCACATTTTGCTCTTCGACAGGTGCTTGAACAGCATTACATTTGTACATCGCCTGTCATTGTGGCCTTCCATGTCCTTCCATGATCTCTCATACGTTCTGGCCCTAAAATATGTTCCTGAGAAGCACTCCCCAAATTTTGAAATGTGCAACACCATCCACGTGCAAGTGTGAGCATCTATGGTAAACATCTCTTGAGTATAACACAAAAATTGGAACTGGGCACAGTTACCCAATCTCATCTTACAACCATAAATTTGCGATGGCAGTGATTATAGTTGATTCCATGCTGCATTTTCGCAGTTCTGTGGTGGTGGTTCTGTAAGATGATCGGCTGTAAAAGTGAAGCACGCGACCGATATAGCTCGCTTTGGCTGAGACTCAGATTCTTTGCAAGTGCCACTGAATACGAAGGTGTTTTTCAACTTCAAAGTATAAGGTATAGACATGGGACTAATCAGGCGTCTCACCATTATTCACAATCTGCAAAGAACCACTCGAAATGGCCAGCCAATCTAATAAGTTATTTGGCTGTAACGCTTATGGCCTTTGCCTAACCGATGATATTGCCGTGCGCGATGTCAAATTTCTTATGGATCGTCAAAGGATTAATCATTTACTTGTGAATGGAAGGATTTTGGTGAGTATTTTTGTTCGTCGCAATCAGCCGACAATTCAGATATGTCGACCAGCTATACGGAAAAGCACCAGACGGCCGTTCCGCTGTCATCTGCATGGCAGATGCTTGCATGTCAGTGGAAGATGGGCCGGGCTATATCGCATTTAGCTAACAATTCAGGATAGTCGGATACCGTCCTCCATGGCGCAGTTGCATAAGCTGCGGGCTAGTTGGCAAGAGCCACTAGCAGTCATGGGTTCGATCCTCCGCAGAGGACCGAAGGATGAGCACCACTGATGAGCCCTAATAGGGCGAAACGGCCGGCTGGTGCTTATTCGGATAGCTGGTCGACATATCTGAATTGTCGACTGATTGCGACGAATAAAATTAATCATTTGTGGAAATCGCGGAGCATAAGCCAAGTAGTCAAATGGAAGTTGCATAAAACTGGTGTACCTTGATCATGACTCCATAGACCAGAGAACCTGCAGCTACAAAGTGATGATACTGGGAGGCTGAACATGGCTGACCACGGATGCCCAAGAAGTACTGATCAATTATAGTAAAAGGACCGAGTTAGTAAGGTTGCACTTCGTTATCCAGCGTTTTGCCATAAACCCATCAGTGCCTCATTGAAGCACCTGTGGTACTCAACCCACCTTCATTGGTAGGGTCATGTGTATGCATGTCATCGAGCCAGTTGCCTCGGCTTGAATTGTTCTCCAACAGAGTTTCCTGTTGGATTTCAACTTGAGGTGGTCAGCTAAGGACCTAGTGAAGATGTATGGAGATACCAGATGTGGGTCTGTCATCTTCCTGTACGAGAAGCTCGGAATTAGGCACTAATGTGGCTGGACAATTTATCGGATTTGGAACCATCGTTAAGTCAGTGAAGTTCTTGCATGCATTCCCTTGTTTGTGGCCTATAGTTACTCCATCGGTTACGTTTCCTCATTGTTCAACCCTTTTCTTTTATTATCATTGTTAGCATGGTCCTGGTGACAGGCTCCACGTCGAGTGAATCCATGAAAATCCGGTGTACAGAGTACATTATGAAAACTGCCTCATAAAACAACCCACAGCTGGGAAGTATCAGTTTTTTTAGGACAAATAACTTCAAAAGCTCTCCCAATGGAACCTTTGAATCGATTTTACATGACATTCAGCATCTTTATTTTGGTTATCGAAGACAGTCGATGTAAACATCGTGATATCACTGTATTTAGGGTTCTGATTCTAAGTGACAAATATGCGGCCACAAGATTGGACGCTTGATTGATGTCTGGTGGTCAATGCAATGTTTGTGCACACTGGGGTCAGAATAGAATCCAGACTGTTACGTTGAATAACCCCTAACAAGCTGACGCAGTCCATCAGCAGATGGCAGCAAAATAAGTCATTTGTATTTGATATTTCCCCACTTCTGTTGGGTAGTGCCAAGTTACGTAAAGCTTTATGCTGAAGTACACTACTACTCATACCGAAGTGGTTTTCAGTGCATATTTAAAGCGTCCAGGTGTAAGCAAGGTCTGCATCTCAAGGCGGCTTTCCTCGGGAACCCATAAGCGACCAATTTGACCTACCACGTCAATATTCCTGGCCACTCTATGTACATCGTTGGATGTGTAGATGATGGCAAAGAGTTGTCGATATTCTTCGCTATACACGTTTCTGCTTTGAAATCTGTTGGATCAATAGTTATATATATATATATATATATATATATATATATATAATCAATACGTCTTCAGATATAGGCACTTACTCCTATGGAGGCTCGAATTTCTACCTCACACATGCGGGTGTTCACCGCACTGCGTGCACCAAATCTATCGGAGACGAGTAGAATATTTTCACTGTTGATGGATTCTGAGGCAGGCTGTCATATGTTAGTTATGACGTCACATTCCATGCTTATTCTGAAGAACCAATAAATACCGCTCCCGTTTAAGTGAGGAGCTTGAGATAGTACAGCCTTCTACCGCATTGCCATATATTGTGAACAATGAAAGAACTAGTCCGAAGTGATATCCTTGGTCTGAAGGACGACGCTGGAGTTCAGTGCCAAGTCAAAGTATAGAGACACCAGCTAACTTTTGGACTAGTAGTTATCTTCAATATCCATGACTAAACTCCTGAGATGGAAGACACTGTACGCTCTACAATTCACTGGTTTTTAGGTATCCGATCTTCACTTTGGTTGCCCAATTGCCCAAGCTCAATATGACGAATTACATCCGACTTCAAAGTGGACGATTTACTAACGCAACAGCTCAAAAAATGTGGTACATAACACCATATCCGAAGCTCCGCATCTCTTCACATAACAACAAAAGCTGTCTAGCAAAAAGCAGCCTCAACGCCACACTATCAATCCGGTCTGTTTCTGCACTTTTGCCCCTAACATAGACGCATCTACTCACCTTCCGCGGTGGTTTTAGAACTGTCCCATCGAAATAGTGCAGATGCGCTGTTTCCACGGGTGCATGATTGCAGAAGGAGAAGCAGAGTGAAAGATCTGTCTAACATCTTATTTACAAAGAATTTACATGACTGCAATCAAACACCAGTCACGTACCATGCCAGCTGTAAGTTAGTGTATTTGCCAATCCGGCCGGGAACTGTTCTGTCTATCTCGATCAGATTTGACCTCAGGAGAAGAGTATTGGATAGGACGGCAACAACGGTGAAAGTAAATTGAAACAGAAACGTAATTTTAGTGCGAATTTTCCAAGTAATCAACCATTTTAATGCTGGACCTACCACAGCGTAGCTTGTGTGCATTCTGGGCTGCTCCACTCACTTTCGATACATACCTAACATGCAAGTTTACCGGCACTTAGTCTGTTGGAACAATGGAACAATGGTTTATGACGGGTATAAAAGCAATGCTTGACAGGTCCCGTAGGTTGATGAGAATTAACATCGTAAAATTAAAAAATCGTATCGATGAAAGTACGTGTGAAATGCATGACTCACCAAGGGATTGGAGATGCACATAAACAAGTAATCCAATAGGAATTTTAAGTGGATTCCGTCCACGTTTGTTGTTCACTAATACCATCATCCGATGGTCGCACTTTATATCACAGTGCAATCGTGCATGTGAGCGAGCGAACCGGTTAGGTAGGCAGATGACGAACCAAAATATATACTCCAAAGACCAGACGACTAGAATGTTGTACTACTGAGTTTCGCCTTGATAGGCGCGAAACAGTGAATCGAGCAGACGGCGGCGTTCTTACACACAATCTATTCCACCCGGTTACTCTGAGTTTATCACTCCGTTCAGCTAATTGCCTTTCAGGAGACTTTAAGGTCGTGTTCTGGAGGAAAGCTATTTTCCGACAGCTAAATTTCCTGCATCCAAAAACATGTTTCTAACCACCGATGTTTTGAACGCTTTGCATACCAATACACAATGTCTTCTTAGCAAGCTAACCGCATTCCGTATTCGTTAGGTCTCTACGTCACGGAACATAATTATGGCCACTGAATCGTGGCTAACGCGGAGATCACGGATGCTAAGATTGTTCTAACCAGCATGACTTCCCTAATAAAACATCAATCCTGCAGGAGAAGCGGAGTGCTCCTGTAGTACCTATCTGACCTGCATATTGATATCATCGACGATCCATATAAGCAAGTGGTTGACTTGTTTATGTCGTATGCACCTGATAAGTGGCGGTGTGTTTATTGGCTTTAGTTACCTGCTCTCCAATGTCCACCATGGAAATGGACCACCGTTTAGCATCTGCGATGAAGCGAGACCTGGCAAGACCGTACAGTCACGTCCTTCTTGTGGGGGAATTTAACCCTCATGCAATCGAAGTCTCAGCATCGGTCAGCGAAAAATTTAGGGCTGAGTTACAAGAAGTAATCGCCGATGTACCTCTCTACAACCATGTCACCTCTCTCAAACGATTCAGAACAAATGACGCACCATCTGTTTTGGACCACGTGCACACCAGCGAGGGACTAATGCTAGATACTTTGAACATAGATACACCACTTGGCTGTAAGGATCATGTGACGCTAATCTCCCATTACATGCGCCACGCGAAATCCATCAGTGAGAAGAACAACAACGAAACCTACGTCGTTACCAATTAAATACTATCCGACCTCGTTCAAGAAACCGACTGGTCCTTTCTAGTCGAGCAGCTGCTGGATATCGCCTGGATGGTGTTTGTTACCCTATTTACCGAGCTAGTGGCAAATGCATGGGAAACAAAATCTTTCACCCAAAGTAAACAAAGTCCGGAGCTGGTCTAGAAAAAGCATGGCCTTGATGGATTCAGTCTGGCGCACTTACAAAACCTGTCCGTATTTGTAGGCTTGCGATGAATACCAAACTCGTCAAACTGAGACGCCGCTATCTCCAACTGGCCAAACACTACAGCTGAGTTCATTGTCGACAAAACGTTGTGTCCCTTCAGGTGTCACGAACATGGAGTGCCCTTCCAACGCACGTCATCATTGCCCCTACCCTAACACTTTACAAAAAACCTATTGATGACACACTTGCACTTGCATTACTTGATATAGTCCGTATCACTCAGAACGAAATAACAGATATCAAACTATGTGCTTGATATCCCTCTCCGTAAGGTGGCGATGCGGAAACATGTGGCAATAACTATGTCAAGAGTTTCGATTCAGAGGGTTTCGGTGTGACTCTCTTCCATCCCTACACGTCAATGTCGAGGGGCTTGTTTTAGACTAATCAGGTAGAGATAGTGGAGCTGGGATTGGAACTCGGCGCATAGTGCTTGGCGGCTATCGGCATGATTACTAGGTCATTGAGCTCCGCGAGCAGTGTTTGACACAGCAGTGAGAAGTTGATTTTGGAGCACCTACCGTGTGTCTTGGATTACGACATACAATCTCAATCGTGGCCCCAGACTGACTTTGAAGTCAGCCTCTGTCTATGAATGTTTCGGATGAAACTGAGTGTTTGTGAACAAGGGGTGTCATCGGTGAGTATATTTATCGTAACAAAAAGGACGTCGAATCCAGACTGCACATTAACAACTACGATTAAGCCATTCAGTCAAAATTCACGCACGCGAAAATTCACTTAAAACATCAGAGTAGAATGCCAAGTGCATATATAGTCAGCGTAACCGATGCCTTGAATTTTGTGCTCCATCGACTCTATGCAATTAACACAACTGGATTCTGCTGCTAGCAGTGAATCTCGTTAACTTGAATGTCAGTTGGGAGCGTTTCGCGGACGTACCATAGGCAAACACTGAACTCTAACCACAATCTAATCCTCGATGCATAATACGAAGCAAGCGTAACATTTGTATTTCAGTGTTTGTCTTTTCGCTGTTTTTACGGTCATCAAGTTGAGTTATATTGCGAAAGAATCACTGGGGTGATTCTTACTAATAATGAATTGTAATGACTTGTGGGACTATCCTTAATTGACTCAAGGACAGACCGGATTTGCCACACAATTTTGAGAAAAGTCACAGACTTGCTTGTTAGTGCAGCTGCCAGCCTGCGCTAATTTTCCTTACAGTTAACTTCATATGAATAGATTTGAAAAGAACAGGAATGTTGAAAAATGGGACACTAAAATTCACGCCCAATTACCCAATGACTGCATCAATCACATCATCGTTTCCACCACCGCTTGTTTCCCTCCGTGTTGCTTCAACAGGGGAATGATTTCAGCTTCGACCGGTGACACGATTGCGTTTGGGTTCCATTTGAGTAGACCACCAACAACGGAAAGGGCCAATCCAATGATCTGTTGCAAAACACAAGAATGCAAATTATATCTGTTCCATGCTAGACGCTACATACTAATGCATTCAGCTGGTGATTTGTGATGAATAGGTACCTTGTTCGGAGAATCATCTCGGAGTACACTTCTGGTGATTAAATTGCTACCCGCTGTCTCAAGGTGAACCGCGGTTTGCATTGAAATAAACTATGGTTGATTCCATCTCTAGGACCGTAGCAGCAGCAGCTTGTTATTGTGTTGGGCAACACATGGAGTCTCAACTTAACTAGTACCCATAATGAGGTAATCGATTATGTGTTTGACTATCGCAAAATGCTGCGTGGTGTTATATTTTCTTGTACCCACGGGTATGTGTGCGCCTATGTGTGAGTGGATGTGTGCATGGACCTGTTGCTGAGCTTAACGTATACGTGACATATATAACGCTTCTTCACCGCAGTTGGGCCAGAATAACTTATGCCTAGCTCGTACTGAAGTACACTAAACCTAAACTAATCCATGTTATTTTCTTTGCTCAGTTCTGTTAGTCCTCGCACAGTCCCTACTTATTTTATGCGTTTTTATTTATTTGCTTTTCTGTGTTAGCCAGTTGATATCCTCCGAATTGCATCCAAAATTTTCCTAGAAAACCCGTACACTGGGTTTCAAGAAATACACATATATTTCGTGTTACTCAGTTTTGTCATGCTGCCGAACTTTTACTATTCGTACTCTGTGTTTGTTGTTTGTTATTCTTCGCATGGCTGCATTTGACGCAAACATTGATGGGATGCCCAACTGCGAAAAATCGCTGCCTCGATTATACTGCCTCCAGAAGACAAGCTATTGTTGTTTGAGGAGACTGGTTGCACGGTTCTTGTGACAATGCTAAACTCAAATAGTGGCTCCATGTAACCAGGTAGTCCAGCCACTTCCTTGTGTACGCATGATTTCCCAATTAGATTATAACGTTGCTTTTGCGCATCATTAAGGTGTGTGCGCCGGTTCCGCTGCTGAGACGTGGTACTCATCCATATGAATCCCGATCGTATCCCTTCGTGTTTACGCTGGATACGGAGTACATGGATGGAGCGGTGGGTGGTGCAGCCCAAGCCACCTTGAGTAGGTGCGGGTATCATGTTGATCCTGCAAACACCATCGGTAATCCAAATCGCCCAAGCATTCCCGAACAACTCACCTCCAGCCCCTTTGTATTAATCTCCCCCAAACCCACTTTCTGTCACCAGGATTCGCCGAAACCCAAGAAACATGTAAATATCATGGGCAGCTGGTTCGGTGTTGCATCAAAGAGCACACTAAAATCAAAAGCTACTGTTTCCATTACTACACCCATAACTAAGGTGAAAAGCAACGGTGCACAAATGCTTAGTATACTGCTCGGTCTCCCGTGCACAGCGGTTGTTCTATCAATAATATATAGCAACATTGCGGAGTCAACATTAAATCCTTCGAAGGGAAAACAGCTGGATAACCTGAAGCAAAAAGACACCATAATAACCTGCTCCGTATTCTGACAACACCATCCCAATTGACGAGGATTATTCGCCACCCGAATTCCAAGCACTATGGTGAGCCCAGGCTAAACTCTGTCAATGTGGTGGAAGCAATGGAACAATGGTATAATACAGATAAAATAACCAAAGCTTGACAGGTCCCGTGGGATGGTTTGTGAAAATAACGTTAGTTCAACGGAGTTACACAAAATGGAAAAACACATTTATGGACTCACCATATTATCCACGTTACCCGTCTAACCCGATTTCGTGGGGTTGGTGAGCACAGTGTTTATCTGCGCCTTGCCGTCACTCAATAAATAGAAATCAGATCAAGTAATGTAAATGGTATAACGCATCGTCGAGTCGCTTGTTGAAAATGAGTAGCGTGGGCGTGGAAATGACAAAGTCTAAGGAGCGCTCCACGGTTGAAAACTCGAAGGGAAAAATAATTCCGGCGGCGCTGAAGACGACTGTATTGGGTGGTAATTTTAAATTTATGACCCCACAATTCTGTGTTGCAGCCAAGCTTCAGGAGGTGAAGACAAGCGTGACCAGGGTTACTTAAAGCTGGAAAGCTAGGATGTGGTCACCGCGCAAACGGCGAAATCTTCCGCTGTACATCCCCAAGGCTTTCAGTGGCTTATAAAGGTTTTATTCTCGACAAGGTGAGACATACCTTTACAAGCATGATCATTTTGACATAAAAAAGTGCGTGATCAAGGATGTGCAAAAAGCCGTTATGTTTGCCGTAACAGTGTATGTTTGTGTAGGGGGTACGTAAGTATGCAACGGTGTGTATATCTGTGAGGTTCCTACTTGTAATTATGCTGCTCTTATCTTGACTCTTTCATATCGTCAGCAATGTACGAGTAGAAGATGTATGTCCGTGCTTTGGAGCCGGGTCGCGTTTTAACCAGGATTGACAACCCTGTATCGCGTACTCTACATGGGGCCTCATATACTCAATAAGCAGTCACGGGAAGATGGAGGGATCAAACCTCTCGAATGCCCTCCGTAAAAGGCCAAGTTATTGGTTCGCGGTTTTGGAAGCTTTTAAGATCTGCGCCGAACAGTTTAGATCGTCTTGGATCACCACCCCAAGGTCTCGCTCATGTGAGACGGTTT
>CALYDF020002001.1:0-34138 GCA_944474145.2 Dicrocoelium dendriticum
ATTTGCTGTCGTTTACCAGAATTCTTCTTAAACGTTCGACCTCCTGAAATGCCGCATTTCATTCACAAGCTTTGAAGTCATGAAATCGCTCATCCTGTCAGGGTTAGACATGCAATTTCTTCCTTCAATCTCGGCCGAATATGAGTAATCGAATCTCTTTTTCCCGTACACCATAACCCAAGGGTCAGTCTTGAGCATACGTCTAGGCCTGCTTCTCTTAAACGATTTTGAGAATGCACCCCAGTCATATCCTACCAGCTGTATACGATCTCAGGAACTGGTAGAACATCTTGACAGTGGGCAACCACATGACACAGCAGGATGACTTAGATAAGCGTAAAGATGGTCTTAAAGATATCTGTTCAAGTTCAAGGCAGCCACGTCTAAGGTTTGAGCCTAAGCTATCATCGCACCTCCAGTAACGAGTTAGGTAACAGGCGTTGCACTGTCCTTCCCAGGAAGACGATCATGGAGGAATTATGCAGAATTTGCTTGGATGCCTGAGAAGAACCAGCCAGCTCTTTGATGTCTTGTAGGGAAGAAGCTGACGAGCATATCGCTCCTTCAAATTTTCGGGAAATGTTGAACACTTGCGTGAAGCCACAATTCAATTATGCATCGAAGGTTGTTGTCCATGGCGAAAACATGCTGTTAATGCGTTTGAGGCATCACAGCGTACAACGAAGAAAAATGTTAAAGATCTTTTCCATGCCTTCCAACTCAGACTGAAAGCGCTCGGAGTGTACATTGGTGTGTAGCACTGCCTGCGAGTACTGCCACTATGGCTCGCTACATAGGAACAAACACAGACCACTCCTGCTATGATCGCTTGCAACTCAGCCGCAGTATAAACTGAGGTGCCAGTAAATGAAAGTGGCGAGGCACTGAAGTCAGCTACATTTCAGTCTTAATCTTTTATCCCTCGGGTAACAATGACATAAAATACTTTTCCACCTCAAGTAATTTCTGCCCATGCATTACTTTTTTAAAAGACGACCTGATGAACCCCCATCTGCTAGATTGATTGGAAGCTTTTTTAGAGCACTTGTTGTGTAGATGGCAATGATCGATCTTGATATAGATGGCCAATCGCATTGAAGTGCACCTCAGTCAAACCGGTCACTAAATCGATAACTGATGAAGTTGATGAATATTGAGTGCTGCCCGTCCGAAAACGTTGTACTCCAAGATGCGTTTCAATCTTATTGGATCTCACAAAGTCGAGATAGCAGGCATTGGATCCGGAACCATTGGAATGTTAGTCGAAACCACTACCAGTAAGCCACCGAAG
Organism: Dicrocoelium dendriticum; assembly: GCA_944474145.2. Lineage (NCBI taxonomy): Eukaryota > Metazoa > Platyhelminthes > Trematoda > Plagiorchiida > Dicrocoeliidae > Dicrocoelium > Dicrocoelium dendriticum. The sequence goes on from CALYDF020002001.1 coordinate 1,292, forward strand.
GAACACGAGTAATAATTTGCAAAACGGTTAATGTCCCGTGGCAAGCGACATCTAATATAAAACTGCTTTAACAGTTACGGCACCAGAAACCGAATGAGCCGTGGTTCCCTTCAAAGAGCAATACAATCCATATTGAGATTGCACGTTCCAAAACATTTGCACAATTTGGGCTTCAAAATGACCCCACTAATCAGATATTAAAAGTTGTAAGAAACATTGCCGGTCGTGAATCGGTGGTTAAAGGGGCATGTAGGGGAGAAAGTGAAAATTACCCAGAAAATCCACTAGTTTAGCGATTAATCGCTTATTAACGATTAGCGCATCGATTTCGAACGTTCTGGAATGTTCTAGGTCCTGCAAGTGACTAATAACCACCTGACACCTCCGCAAAAGCTATGAGGAACTATTAGCCCTTAGTAGCTGACCATTCAATTCTAAAAGTCGAAGATCAGTAACAGACCAATAAATGTAGACAAGGTCCGCGGTAGTTGTACAGTGTTTGTTGACGGCGATTAATACGTTATTTTGTCAAGGTCATTGGCGTGCTGCTTTTTCCCTTGGTTGGGTTAGAAGTTTTGTGGGGCAGTAAAGTGTTAATTTCGGAATCGCGTCTGGTGAAAATATTATAACAAATGGCGACAGAGCAATTGGAAATGTGATGCATTTCTCTTCTGAACAATTGCAAAAGCTGCTTGTCCAACAGCAATCTCAAATGGAGGCACAAATGAACATGATCGAAAATCGGACACAATGCTTGAGTTTGCAGACAACAGGAGCAGCGACGCAACGCTTGCAGGCGAGTTCTGTTGATCTTCTCACGAATGCAATCACTGAAAACAATTATGATGCGGATTCTGTAAGCACATTCGAAGCGTGGTTCAAGCGCTGGGAAGACTTGTTCCGGACGGACTTATTCGTCAGGACAACTCCTGGAAGGTGCGATTGCTACTCCGCAAGCTCGAATAAGTGAACATTCAAGGTTCATAGACCACATTCTGCCTAAACAGCGGAAGTATCTGACGTTTGACAAAGTAGTGTCGCAGCTGAAGGAACTTTTGGTGAGTCAGTATCCTTGTTCAGTATTCACTATCAATGCCTGAAAATTCTCAAACAGAAATCGGACGACTTTGGGGCCCCAGCAGACATGAGTAAGCATGAGTGTGAGCGTTGCAAACTACGCTCTTTAGCGTATGACCAGTTTAAGTGTCTCATTTTCGTCAACGCCGTACAATCCCTCAGTGATGCTGAGATCTGCACGCGGCTTTTAGCTAAGCTGGATCAGGATCCTGATCTGACACTGAAGGCTCTCGTAAGCGAATGCAAACGGCTGCTCACTCTAAAACACGACACTGTGCTTGTCGAACGGAATGGTCTCGCACCACCAGATACCGTACACTTCGTGAAAAAGGCCAGGACTGCCAACCCAAGCAAACCCTTCAAGAGGTCTACGAACAAACGGCTCACAGCATGCTGGTCATGTGGCGAATGGCATTTCGTGCGCTTTTGTCCGTTCAAACTTCATATTTGTCAAGGGTGCCATAAGCGTGGGCATAAGGAGGAATTCTGCAGTCAGGTCCGGTCGAAGAAAATGACGAAGTCTTATCGAAAGGGGAATTCCAGGAAGGATGGCGCAGAGTCTCTCTCCATATATTTGCCGCATTCCAAAGTGAGTTTAAACCGAGACGACGAGTTAGCAGGGTGTTGATCAATGGGATCCCAAAGAAACTGCAGTTTGACACGGCCTCGGACATCAGGATTAGTTCGAGGAGCACATGGAACCACCTGAAGAGGCCGTAGATGGTCGAGTCTAAGAAAGTTGCACACAATGCATCCGGCAATGTGTTAAACTTAGTAGGCGAACTTAATTTCAAGTTTGCTTTCAAAGGTGTGGAAAGGTCGGGAATACGATACATTTCAGATCGGCCGAATTTGAATCTTCTTGGTCCCGACTGGATTGAAAATTTGCAACTCCTCGATGTTCTCTTGAATCAGATCTGCAACCGAGTTAGAGAAAGTCCAGACCCAGCATCAAAGTCCGTCGAAGACATGAAACGTACCCTGAAACGAAAATTTGCCTCTGTCTTTCAAGATGACTTGAGCCATTGCAAGAAATTCAAGGCAACGTTGAACTTGCGACCAGGTGCTAAACCAGTGTTCAAGGCTAAAAGACCGGTACCATATGCAGCCATGTCAACTGTTGATCAATAACTCGATCGACTGAAACATGCCGGAGTCATCACAGCCGTCAACTACTCATCCTGGGCAGCACCTATTGTCGCAGTGAAGAAGGCAAATGGCAAGGTACGCGTCTGCGCTGACTTCTCAACTGGCCTTAACACCGCGCTGGACGACCACCAGTACCCATTACCCGTACCGGAAGATATCTTTGCAAAACTGAGTGATGGTAAGTGCTTTATTAGGCTTGATTTCTATGATGCTTGCTTTGAAGTGGATGTTGATGATTTATCGAGGAAGCTGTGAACGATCAACACTCATCGTGGGCTATTCCAATACAACCGCATCAACTTTGGTGTAAAACCGGCACCAACTGTTTTCCAACCGTTGATGGATCCTATGCTAGCGGGTCTTACTGGAGAAGCTGCATATCTGGATTATATCAGATTGATGGGTCGAATACCGGAAGAGCTATTTAACCGCCTGGATGAAGTGCTAAGTTGTATACAGTCGTACGGTTTCCGGATCCGTGGGAATAAATGCACATTTTACACGCCGATCATCAAATACCTCGGTTTTATCCTCGAAAAGGACGGACGTCGACCAGATCCGAAAAAGATAGAAGCCATTAATAAAATGCCTCCACCAACAGATCTACAGTCCTTGCGTTCCTTTTGTGGACTCATCAGCCTCTATAGCGCATTCTTGCCTGAGATGCACCGCTTGCGTGCCCCGTTAAACAAGCTACTGGCCAAAGGCCGAAGTTGGAACTGGACATCAGAATGCCAGAATGCCTTCGAACGGGTCAAGACATTGCTGTCCTCAAACTTGCTCTTGACTCATTTCGATCCCTTCAAAGAGATTGTCTTAACCACAAATGCATCATGCCATGGGACTGGCGCAATACTTTCACACACCTACACCGATGGATCACAGAAAGCAATCGCCCATGCCGCCAGAACAATTATGAAAGCCGAGAGGCCATAGTGTACGCGGTCAAGAAATTCCACCAAATGCTATACGGGCACCGCTTCAAGCTTCTGACAGATCACAAGCCCTTGCTCCCCATCTTTGGTTCGATAAAGGGCATTTCGGCCTACACAGCCAACCGGCTACAACGTTGGGCTCTTACCTTAATGGAGTATGATTTCGAGATCCACTACCAGTCGAGAATTTCTATTGGCCAAGCGGATGCACTGTCACGCCTAATTGATGCCCATCAGCAAGAACATGAGGACACAATCATTGCTTCTTTCGAGATCGAACCTGACGTCAATTATCTGGTAGGTGATGCATTGCACGGTTTACCAGTAACCAAGTAAGCCGTACGAACCGTAAAGCTTCGGGACGCAGTACTCAAGAAAGTTACACAGTTTCACACAAGTTGACCACGTTCATGTCCATCTGTCGAATCGCAACAGTACTTCCGGAGGAGACACTCGCTCTCTATTGTGAACCACTGCATACGATTTTCGAAAAGGATGGTCATCCCCAAGGCACTTCAGGAGCACCATATTCGGCATTTCCACGACGAGCATCCTGGGATCAACTGGATGAAGGCGTTTGCCTGCAGTTATGTATACTGGCCCTTCATGGACAAACAGCTAGAAGAAATAACTAAACGCGGCCAAAGTGCGCCAATGTCTAGGAATCGCCACAAAAATCAGAACTCTATTCATGACCAAAAGCTACCAAGACATGGTGACGCATCCATGTCTACTTTGCAGGACCGATCAAGGACACAACTTTCCTCATTATACTCGACTCACACAGCAAGTGACCTGAAGTATTTCTCATGGAAAATACAAGTAACAATGGCACTGTATCCAAACAGCGCCGAACCTTTAGCAGATTCGGCTGTCCTGAGACAATTGTAACTGACGATTTCACACAATTTACTTTGGAAACTTTTACGGAGTTCTGCAAACAATGTGCCGTCCATCACATTCGCTCGCCGGCGTTTCGCTCACAGTCGAATGGTCAGGCAGAAAGTTTTGTCGATACGTTCAAGCGAGCTCTCCAGAAATCAAAAAAGCAGGGACTAATAGAGAAGGTGATTTACTGGTTTCTTTTTCTTTACCGATCAACACAGGATCCACAAACGCCGGACGGAGTTTCTCCAGCACAGGCTATGATGAACCGGAAGCTCTGCATGCCTTTCGAGACCATCCGACCGCGCTCGGAATGCTCTGTTGGTGAAGGAAACTGCAGAATGGAACAGGATTTTAACCGACGGCATGGAGCAAAGGAGCAATGCTTAACACTTGGACAGAAAGTGCTAGTACTTGACTATCGAGATGGTCACGCGAAATGGACGCCAGGGACGATCAAAAGCAAACGCGGAAATGTCCTATATGACTTGATCGTGGGCGCACAGATCTGGGCACGGCATGCAAACCAGTTACGTCCAGCGTGTGCCAACCAGAACAAGCAAGGCCTACCGACCTCCAGTTCGACTTATTGGTGGAAAGCTCCAACTTGCCGAAGGAAGCAGCGAACGACTGCACACAGTCGAACAAAGAATCCAGAACACCGACATCGGAACACAGTTCTCGGACACTTCTGCCAAGTAGACGGACCGACAGGCAGAAAATACCGTCCCGAAGACTGCAAGTTAATCCTAGGCTCTCATCGTATACCTCGGAGGATATCTCAGGAGGAGCGTCCAAAAGACAATAAGCATTGCCAATAAAATCCACTATTTTAGCGGTTAATCTATTATTAAACGATTATCGCATCAATTTCAAACCTTCCGAAATGTTCTAGGTTCTGCACGTGACTAAAAACCACCTGACACCTCCACAAAAGTTATGAGGATCTACAAACCTTGGTAGCTGACCTTCCAATTCTAGACGTCGAAGGTCAGTAAGAGTCCTATAAATACAGTCAAGGTGCGCCGTTGTTGCACAGTGTTTGTTGACGGCGATTAATATGTTATTTTGTTAAGGTAATTGACGTTCTGCTTTTTCCTTCGGTTGGGTTAGAAGTTTTGTAGAGCAGTAAAGTGTCAATTTCAGAATTGCGTCAAGTTGAAATTTTATTTAGATTTTGCAACATCCTGATGAGAGCAAGATGGTTGGAGCTCGTGGTGGGTTGAAGTTTTTCCGGGTGGACAATAGCCAATATGCAACTTCTATCTCCTAAACGTTATGTCTTGTAAACCGTTTCAAAGGATAATGTACTTACTAGAATAAGTGTGCGCATCAGCGCACTGCGTAAATCAGCGGTAATCTGGCATGCAACTGCGCTCGCATGATTCGATTGATCAGTCCGTTAGAATCAGTTTGTTTTTGTTCCTGTATTATCCGCCCTGGCTATCCTGTGCATCCTAACAGGGATTTGTTTTTTACACCTGAATAAGCACGGTCTGTTTCTCCTTAGTGTACACCACGGAAATAAACAGTTTCCTCTATTAAAAGATAAGGTTTTTCAGTTTAATTTGTCGCAGTGAAATGCGCCTGTTTGTTCCTGATATAATACTGCAATTTTAAATCGCACAAGCTAAGTTAGCTATTTCATTTAGTAACGTTCTTTCGGCGCGACCATTCAGACTTTCCGCGATAACTTTAAGATGAAAGGGGAAGTAAGTTTTTCTCTGAACTCTTCAAGAATACCGTGACTTGCATGGACACAACATGATGGCAATTTAAGATTAAGGGAATGGGTGACTGTTTGAGAGCTAGTGGACACCTTTGTCTTTGCACCTCCATGCTGTGGCACGCAGCTTTTCAGTAAGTAAAGCGATATTTTTTAATTTATTTACTAACTTACTGTATATGCTTGTTGTGAAATAAATTAGCGAGCGATCCGGAGTTGAATTTGTGAAACTTTAAACCACATAAATACTTAATAAAGCCAAATTATACTTGTATAGTTGCGCAATCTGCAGTTGTCCCTTCAAACTAAGTTTTATTCGCTAAGGGGGTTTACCGAATAGGAAGCTGACCGTGGATAGCCCACTGCCAGCTTTGACAAAGGTAACCCATAAGCACTTACATTGTGAGAGATTATGTCAACTTTCGGCATCCCGTGCTAACTACATTTTCGGTCAACTCTGAAATATGAACTACATATTGAAACAAGTTGGTGGAAAGCGCCTCAAAGATTGTTACACCACCGTGTAGCTCATCCTCCGCATAATCGTCCTGCTCAATGTGAAACCGAAAGAGTTAAAAGAAGTAGCTTCTGTTGCAAGCCTCAGAAGACTGGTTGACGGGTTTCTTTGTCAACAATGCTTCCCTATACAGTGTTTTACACGTTTTTTATTAACCGGAGAAGTTGTTGGTGTGCAATTTTTAGTTTCAAGCTTTCACCCCGGATTAGTTTCTGATCAGCTTGGGTAGTCATGATAAGTACTAACCATCGTTTTGATTTCCTCATTGGTTGGCAAGCTTGCTCTCAGTAAGATGGGTGAAATTGTACACCACGAGAAACAGAAGATCGTACAGAGTTTAACGCTTAACTAGGGTACAATACAAAGAGATGTGGGAATAAGAGAAAACCATCGGAAACATTTTACAGAAGGAGAATCCATGTTATTAGAAGCCATCTGATGGTGCAAATGATATCAAATAATAATGCTCCGTTAGTTTGTAACTGCTGCGCAAAAGCGCTTGATCTCAGTATGAGCCTTGTATCAGTTGCCTTCAGTAGAAATGCCGGTTGTGGACCGTCTCGAGTTGCCGCCAACTGATTACCTTGAAAGCGACCTGTGAGTCGTGAAGGTTGAAAACGAACTTCTGCTGGAAAGGAAGTACAACTGACAGCTTTGCGATTTGTACTTTTCCACAAGCATCAAACGGAGCGGTATATAGTTGAAAAACTCATAACCCACCTGAGATCCTTTCTTCTCTATCGAATGAATTCAATACGCTGAGTAGTTTCCTGAGTACGAGGTGTCGAGTGCGTTATGATCAGTTTGTTTACTATTAGAAAACTATTTAATCGACACATGACCAAGAATCGTAACATTAGGTGACTAATTCACCATTCAATCACTGAGTAGATATCAGTGTGAGTCCTACAAGTGAACTCCTCACCTCCTTACTGAATAACAGCATTTCAAGCCAATATTGTATTCAAACTTGATAATCACACTTGGTTCCCTGTGGATCCCTCAACTTGCTGGACGACCAGTACAGGACAAATATCGACAACAAACCTCCGCGGTTATTTCCAGACTTGGGTAGCTTAAAGAAGCAGAGACCCGATTGTCTAAAGCCTTCCATTCAGTCACGGTACAGGTGTCCTGCAAAAATCCGACGAGTTTCCTTAAACATTTAGTCACAGTGACCGAGAGGAACAAAACCTGCATAAGAACGGACGGAGAATGTCAACCAATCAGTGTAGACACAGTAAGTTTATATGTATTTAACATGGTCTAATTCGCGCAAGTGATCTGATAGATCAGTGAAGTTGCACGGTTCAACCATTTTTGCCGGATGCCGCGCATACTTTCTCCAGGGCACTAGCCGCAACTCTAGTCGTCCGAGGTAGATTAAAAAGCCGGACACAACTTAAAGCCACCTTAGCTACCAAGTCACATATAGTATAAACCGAACCGACTGCTTCACATCGTTTACAAATGATCTGTAGTTCAAAAAGTGTAAACAATTTTAAGGAATTGCGTATATATGATGTATCAGAGTCCTACTTTCAACAGTCTCTCGTTGGACAACATGCGCTACAGTGGCAAGGGAGAGGGACAATTAACGTAAATCTCTTTCGATGTAAGCTCGCAAGTTGGAGCGACGAGTAGTTATTACCTGTCGAAACTTACGTTGTGCTTCTAGCCACGTATGATCTTCGCCGACTCCGGACGCCGTTTTCATTCGACATGTGTATAAACCCAAATCAGAATGTGTGATATTTGTTACCAACAAAGTTGCATTCAGTGTTTGCTGCAAGTTTATTTCGGATGGTGGCCGAAAATTCGGAAATGGCGTCGGCTGCCGCAGCTTAACGATAGCTATTCCGCTCTCACCATCATTGTTGTGCAATTCTGCAGTAGAAGAGAAAATAAAGCCTTTAGTTAAAGACATGTTTGTAGTTTAGAAAGGGTGAAAGTCCAAATGACTGAAAGTGATCACCCCAGTGTTTAACGTGCCACCTTTGACCCTAATTGTTTGTTAATGGGTATACTGAACACAGATTACTCCGGAGAAGACACGGCATCGAAATTGGCTATAGAATATGGCCAGTGCCGTCTTTTTAGATGTTCCGAGAATAACCCCATAAGTGAAAGTCCGAAAATTACACATTAAGATATTCGCGACTCCTATGTCTTATCCAAATCGACGAATGGATGTCTGGGAAGCACGAAGAAACACATTGAAAATGCTTCTTATATGCAGCGGCAAGTCTTTCACTTTTTGGCATCGACCTTTCAGCAACGTCGGATTTGTTCATTCCTTTGATCACGTGGAATGTGCGAGCCAACACATAGATAGGGTGTTCACCTTAGATTTGCAACCGATTGCAATAGATCCTGATATGTGTTTGGCTCTTGGACACAGTTAATGAATTATTCAGAATAGAGATACTTGGAAATGTTCCTGGGTATCCTTCGTGTTGGGGTCAATTGTCTAAAGAAGACGAAGAAATTTGCTATTTGTCTAGTTAAGAGTGCACGTCAGTCGACCTCGAAGTTTGCGTTGGTTGGTTTCTTCCGACTGCCGGACTCGGGTCCGAAGAATTGTGTTATTTCGCATTCTGTTAACTTGATAGTTTTTGTATTTTATCTTATTTGTATTGCGCCAAAATACCACTGATTTATCCCCAACATTGTAAGCAGTGGTCGATTAAACGCATAATAGTTGAAGTAGGTAGTCCCCATGGCTTCTCGTATGATAATTCGCATGAGGTTTTCATCTAACCAGCCGTCTCTACGAATGACATACGCACAGCATTATATCCCATGATCACCAGAAGCGCTGCAACCCTCTTGAACAGACTGACCTAAATGGGTTTGGTATCAATCTGCAGTGAAATGTTTCTATCGCACAACAGATGTAATTTACCCACGGAATACCGGTCCTCTTGTAACGCGATATCTGTAACTTGCACGAGTTCTCCTAAGAGGCGGACTGATGTAAGTGAAAAGGTTTTGAGCCGTCGAGAAGCCTATTTTGGCGCAATCATTTGTTGCATGCACTGAGCACATTAAAACCCCTCTAAGTCACAGTGAAAAGGCTATGTAATGATAGAGTGTTTTAGTAAGGGTATCATGGGCTGTTGAACTGACGAACAGTCATCAGTTTCATCGCAGTTATTCAAGACATCACATTTCGAACTATCCTCTATAGTCTAAGCACGACTGTGCTTACAGCCCGACGACAGGCCATCATGCTATTACCCAACTAATGGATGGCATGACATTCGAAAAAGGTTGGCCTGTTCAACCAAACTTAAATGCAAATCTTAGTGGTATCCCTAGCAGATTAATCAAATGCTTCTTCTGATAAACCTAATCACGCATGCATACGGATCAGTTAGGTGAAGACCAAAGTTGCAATCCAAAGGACATCGTAACAACAAGAGAAATTCGATAGAATATCCAGACAAAGTGCCTGAGGCAATGACACCACGCAAGTTTACCCGGGGCGAGGAGGTCGTGTTTTCTCGGTGGGACGGATACAGTGTGGCCGACTGATGGCGCACATGAGTATACGCAAACCGGCCGACATCGATATATATCACATCACTCGGGAAGCACGCGACAGAAAGAAAATTTTTGGTATTAACTACTTTAATGCAAGGAGCGGCTTATAGAAGAGCAAAGCTACATAGTCAGTACTAGAATGGTCTCAATTAAACCAAATGGGTAAACCGACTGCAGCATATTGGTCATCTGGTGTTCCGATTGTTTGGGCCATCTGCGTGAGTAGGTTCATTAGGAGTTACAACGACGCTGACAACATCGAGTGCCATCAAGTCCGGGACCAGTCGCGACCTTTTCCTTATAACACTTTCGTGATTCGGGATCCGGTTTCGTAAGTGAAACCTTTCTCTTTATGAACACCATCACTTATTAGAAACAGACTGATGAACGGTACCCGTAGAGTTTTGGTAAGGGGAAACGATTTTTGTTTTAAACACTCGAATTGTTAATTAGCTTTCTTCCTACAGACACCTGGTGTGCGCTTCATTTCGATTTCACATCAACTACGATCACGACCTTGTGGAGGGAAGAGACAAGCAACACGCGCTGTTTTATCCAGTCTGACAGTCGTGCGTGCAGACCGCATCCGGACGGATAACGTGAGGTCGTTAACCGCGGTGTATTTGTCACGTGGAACTCAACTAAATTTACATATTGGCTGAACGGTACCTCCTTTGGCCCTAAGTCAGATTTAACCTGGCACCCTTGCGAGTAATGGGTTACTGCCAATGTAGACGTTGGCGTGGAATAAAAAAGTTCCCGTTGATTGCAAGCGCATTAAATTTTATCGGAAAACGCACTGGTATTACTGTTTCTTCCGAAATTTGAATGCAGGACCCACCGGACTCAGTACTCGTAGACTTGGAGCAGACAACAACCCATCGAATTCAGAGAGGATCCATTTAGCCAAAAATCAGCTGCGTGGCCTTTATTGGCGATTGTCATGTCCCTCAGTTTTCCAGGGGTATTCAGTCTTAAATCGGAGCCATTTTCAAGTGTTATTTTAAGCAAACGCGCGAACGACGCCGAATGTGGACGAAGCTAGACAGCAGACCTTTTGCAAACTGTTCAACTGTCCTGCCAGATCTCTGGGATATATTGGGTTTTTGCGGATTTGAACTATGTCCTTTTTGACAGTGTCTTCGAATACAACAGTGAATTGTCCTATTACTCATAAGCAGCTCTCAACCGAATGAGCGCAAATAAGTAGACACTGAACGTTTCAAGTGAGGTTACCGCTTAACTGCCATATCTATATTTTGAACTTCCATATCCAAAATACGTATATGGGATGTAACCTTATCTCCCTTGTACGACTTTTATGATAAACAGTCGGAGTGAGTCAATTGGTCCCCCAGCAAACTGAACACCACATCGGCATGGGATTAAACACACTGATTTAGAATCTATGCAGCGCTCTGGTTTACGCCTTCTTGGATTTGGTTAGGATTGTTCATTAGTCCAGTATCGCATGAGACGTATTTACCAAATGTGGACTCCCAGTAGAAACTATCGTTACCCAACTTGATAGTCGAAACTATTGACGCGTGCGATGACTTTACTCGCAGCATGCAACAATGGGACTGAGTGAAGAAAAATTTATGCTGACGTTTTCTTTTCAGCTCAGTTTTCGTTCCCTATGTACTGAAGGATAGAAAGGTTGCATGTAGTAACCGTCAATGAAGCTCGAATCCATGTTTCTCACGTAGTTACCGAGTAAGGTGTTCACTGACTACGCTATCATTATTGGTTTCACACATCCCCGGTAAACTGTAATGGACATCTTCCTCTTCTCTAGACCTGGGTCTTGCTAACTGATGGGAGGCCAATGGACAACTGATTGCTTGCATGCCGTTTGATATAACTATACAAAGTCAATTTTACTTGTTTCCAGCTCATATGGTTGCAATCGACAAACGACTTCGTATCTTATTGAGTTCAGCAGGAGGCAACTAGAAAGTGGCAAGTAGAGATGGCTGCCGAGGCTTTTTCTCCAAATACAGTCAGTCGCAGTACGCTTGCCCCATCGGTTAAGGGTTGAATGTGGGTCATTTTGAAGAATACGTTATGTGAACGAATTGTTACATGATCTCCTTTAAATACACTGAATAGTCTCTAATTGTTGAATGAGTATATTGACACCACAGCCTCTAGGGGTTTGAACGCGTACATGTTGGGAGGACGTTAGCAGCTAGTCTTGGCCCTGGACAGAGAAGTCACATTTAACTCACAATGACAAACTGCCTTCAGACGACGGTAAATTGTTACGCCGGCTGATTTTCAAATAGCGAGTTATTTGGACGACTCAAAGATAAGCCATTGCACATTACGGAAAAGTTCAAGTACAAAAGTTATAAACCAGACGGGAGCAAACATAAGTTAGCATCACCACCACCAGCAGCCACAGCAGCAAAACTGGAAACAGCAGGAACAAAAGCAACAGAGACAAATAGAAACAGTAACAGCAAAACGGAAATAACAACCATGAACACACCAACGACAATATGAAAAGCTTCTGGCGCAGCCACGAACATTGCTACTACCACTTCTACCGATGTTGTAGATTCCATCGGTACTACTTTTGATGCTGCTATCGCAACTACTTTTACTGCTACCACCATAACATTGGGGATGAAAAGGTATGCAAGCACGGAGCCAGAACGAACAACTCGTTCATATCGGCGCCGTGACATTACGCTCCATCCGCACTTGCTTGTGGTTTTTGCAAACTTCTAGGTTTAGCCGTGAACTTTTCGAGAAGAGTCGACAACAACTGGGTGAGAACGTATTACCCTAAACAGATTAAGTATCACCTTTTGTCATACCATATATGTCTTTGGCTTAAGAACTACATTTATTTAAGAGGGAAAGCGGAGCTCAAATCTCATTGTGCTTCTGTTTCGTTTACACCACAAGACGCTAGTAAATTTATCGGATTCATGGTAACCGATAGACTTGTGCATTTTTAAAATACTTCTATGGTCAATGAATGATTCAGGCTCCAAGTCAACAATGGTTAAGTCATTCAGGTCTAGTTAAAGCAAGGATGTACTTTGTGCAACAATAGAGGGTGTGTATTCAGCTCGAACACACATGATACGGACAGGGAAAACAAATGGTAGCAAATATTATGTGAGGATAGATTTAAAACCATGGTCATAGAAATTATTTGACAGATCTACTCTCAGTGGAGTAATTTAGTTACCAGTTCATGCGTCACTGAATTTTTATCGTGCAAAAGTAGTGACAGGCAAGGAACTACTGATGCAGACTCAGCTTTGCTTGGTAGGAGAAGTTGATGCACATTTGGAAAACGCCTGTGGAGGAGGTAGCTAACATCAGCGAGTATTTTATTTATACTCTTGTTCCAAAATTTGTAGATACTGGATACAATGATGTTAACAAGTCCCGGACTTGAAATGCCACTACAGTGGAATGGATGCTTTGCCGATTTGCTAATTACTTTTAGGTCCTTATTCAGCAGACCAGGAAAGATCACGGGAGATTAATAGGTCCAGTAGGGTAATATACATGCAGTGATACAAAATTGGATCGAAAAACGGGGTTTGGCAGAAGTCGTGAGACGTCCACGATGGAATGAGAGTTTGCCAATTTCGTTTACATGAAGAGACCACATAAGCCCATTGGTTAGTGTTACTCCGAGCTATATTACTGGCGTGCGTAGGAAACTAAATCTTTACCATTGACATGAGTAAACTGTCAATAATATATTTTCCATAAGCATGGTTGGCCACATACTGATTGTGTTAATGTATACGTTTACTCACTTTGGCAAAATTTGATGTGCATAGTTTTCCCCACCTCACAAGGCGGTGTGTGAATTGGAACTCCGTTCAGATACCACTCGACAACACCCAGTGGATAAGCTTCAACTATACATCTGATTACGCTGCTCTCGCCCAAATTCTGTTGTATTTTTCTTTTTGATATCCGAACTTCAGGTCGATCTGGCAGAGGATATTTCAAATATGTTGAGGAATAGTACATTTTCAACGTATTACACTAGAAGTAAAGGATATTTTTATTACAACTTACATCTGACATAAAGGCGAGATTCACTGATGGCAGGCGGTGGAATATCGTTGCGGGCCTCACAAAAATACCACCCAGACATATGTCGTCGAAGTAAGGAGATTACGAGGAGTCCGCCACGTACAAAAATATCTGAAAAAATAAGCAACCGAAGGGAATGAGTGCTGCTGTTCTTGGAATCAGCGGTTGCTTACTCGCATGCCCGTAGGTTTAACTGCGTTCATTGGTTGCATTTATCGTCACACAACTAATTAGTAGGAGCAATGGGCGTAAACGTTGAATTTTCATTTCCAAACACTTATCGTCGCAGGCTCAGTTTATGGTTTACTGGAGACTCAAGCAAATCATACCCTGTCGCATCGCTTCACTAAATCAGCGTAACTGAGAGATCTCCGGTGGCAGTTTTGGTGAGGCATAAAAATCTTGTATGCCCAGTGAAAAACAAAAACCGGAACATGAATCTGCACCGCCAATTTATTTGGTACAATAGCTACAATAGGTTTATGCAAGTCAATGATGTTTTCTGATTATGTTAAACAAATGCAACTGAAAGTGAGCTCGTTAGGGTTTGCACCAATAGCAAGGGGGTCAGGATCTTGATCCATGTTTTAAGTGCTGCCTTTGTAACTGGCCTAAGTTTTTGACTTATTTGTTTTATTAAAATGTGCCCAGTACAATTCCCAGTCAAGATGGTCAAACGTCGTGTGCAATTTTCAACATGTAATCATACTAACTAGACTGATGAGAGTTTCTATGAAAAGGAAGCTTTGCTCAGTATCCGCTTTCGGTCTTGTTTTCTAAGGTAAACTATAAGGTACTCGTGTCTGAACGATTTCCAAACGCGGCTAACATTTGTTGATAAGAACCTCAAAGGACCGCACGGCAGCAGTTTGCACACTTTCATACAACTGTTCAGGTAGACAAGTACACATAACACACTTTATATACGCCTCTGATAACAGGCAACGTGCCAAGCGCCAACACCACGACTACAACAGCGCAGCTGATTTGTCTATCCAATCAAGTAAAAATGGGCATCCTAGACCACAAGATGACCGGATAAATCAAGTTCACTTGATGTCTGTTTTCTACAAGGGACACGTAGTAAAGTAGTGACTAAGCAAGATTACAAATCTCTAAGAATCGTGCTTGCATGGAATGGGAATTAGAAGACGGTACACATAAAAATGTGGGGAGTAATTACAGTTGGCAATTTCTCGGAGACACGAAATCATATAATCAGAGTATAGACTGACATGTGGCGGACGGAAGAAGCTACCCTATTTCTTCTGCTGACTGTAGCAATATTCGTAATAGTCCTGGTTCACCGTATCGTGGCGGGTTTCACTACTGCATTACAAGCAATATGGTAGCCGGTTTAGCATAGACGGCTACTGGTGGGCATACGTATCCCCGCTGTTTGTGGTTATCCAGTAGCTTATCTTCTATGGAGTTTATATAGAAATGCATGAAGTTCTCGCAAGATACAGGAACGTTGGAACATACGATCGTTAGTGATTCTTGGGCTCGTCTAGAAGTGACCGTTTGAGGAGGAGTCTATCCCATTTTTGCAGAATGATGATACTACGTTTGGCTCTTCTGGCTCAATGTATGATCGTCCCAGGCCTAGCCCTGGATTTTGCTCCTGGTTCTTGAACAGTGGCGGTGCGTAGATTCCAGGGGTGCGGTATAGTTTGTGCCTCAGACATGTGTTCAGTCACTAGCCTTTGGGTCCAAACGCAAGCCGCCGGATGAGGTGCAAAGTGATTAACTGTCTAATGGTTAATTATCCAATACTGGCAAGTGGGTATGATTAGTATCTGCACACCCCTTGATTAGGTTTGTTTTAATGTCACACCGAAGCCAGGTAGAGCTTTCCGTTACTCCATTCCATTCCCATTAACCTTGTGAAATCTAGTTTGGGCTTAAAATTACCCAACTACTTAATCGACCACAATGTGGCGGAGAAAACCTAAAAGTAGCTATCAAACGCTGAGTCTGAGGACAACAGACCTTGTAGAGAATCGCAACCGGAGGCAGGTGGTAGTTACTACAGTCCGCTCATTATGTATGCATAAAATAGCCCTCATGAAAAATACTTTGTTGCACAGGTGATGGCCTACGTACTATGTTGACGCACGGGCACAGAGCCAGTTGGAGTATGGAAGTGCGGGTGAAACCCGTTGACGGAATACCCTACATGGAAGCAGGTCTCCTGGGGATAGTTCCATATATGGTCGTATTAATTTAATCGAGCTTTTGGCTAAATCTACATTTATTATTGTTACTCCCTCAAATAGTTTCAAAGTGCTAAGCAACTTAACAAGCTGTTTTGAGAACCATTGTACAAAATACGAGTAACTAGACTATGTGATCATGTTGTACAAGTTGATCAGACCACTCAATGCCTCGCATAGTCGAGGAATAAAACGTGTATTTATTCATATTTTAGGTGATAATTCGTGTCTACTTGAAAAATAACCAGTAGTCATAAATATAACAAATCGAAATGTAGTTCAGTTCAGTTCAGATGGGACTGGAACAATAGGAGAATCCCGTGAGTGTTCCATCTTGAGTAGATCGTCGAGCCAGGAATTGATGAAGTGCTCAGTTATCGCTGGATCTAAAACGGGACACCCGTATCGCACCCTGGCCAATCAGTTGATATCCACGTTTCCTGCCCTAGCAGTCCTTGATGTGGCAGTCACGTGAAGTAAGCAAAGGATAGGGAGAGAAATCGAAGGTACGGAATAAGGAAGTGCACTTAAATAAGAAAATAATACCCATGCGTGAAGAAAATTAGAGAAAATAAAATCGAAGTACGAAGATGCGAGTTACTCAGGGAAATGGAAAGGTTTCATGTTGCCACCCAAGAGCTTCAAGTTGCCGCTCAAACCCCTTAACCGTAGATTCCTTGATAACACTTTCCGGAAGCATGTTCCAGCAGTCGATAACTCGGCGTGACAGCCGGATTTCCGCCCTAATCCGATCGGACCGCGGTTTGTCCAGCTTCAAGGAATGACCGCGTAGAACAGACAATATAGCGGGACTAAATAGCCAAGATAAATCTGGACCAACCTTCCCAGTTAAGATACGGTAGGTTAGGATTAGGTCTCCTCTAAGCCTTCGGCAGTGTATTGAATGCATTCTCAAACTAAGTTGACGCTCGGGGTACGTCCTTCCCCGTAATCCCTCGACCAATATAGTACCCACTCGTAAAACCCCCTCTAGCTCCATATTGTCCCGGACGAGGCAGGGCGGACAAGACTGGACGCAGTATTCCAGATGAGGCCGTACGAAAGCCGAGAACAGCCTCGTAAAGATGCCGCCCGTCAAGACTCCGAAAGAATGTCGAATTAACCACAACATGCGGAAACCTCTGCTTGCGGCCTTATTCCAGTTGTCGCCGGAGTGTAAAGCAGAAGAGTGCACGACGCCTAGGTCAATCTGGCTAGATACACGGGGGAGTTCGACCCCACCGACCACGTACTTCGTAGGAGGACAGCCTCCTCCAATTCGAAGAATGGAGCACTTTGCTTGATTTACGGACAGTAACCATAAAGTAGACCAGTCCCAAAGCTTATCCAATGCTCGCTGAATAGCTTCGGAACACCCATGAACATCGACAATGTTCCACAGCTTCAGGTCATCAGCAAATAGCAGCGATGGTACCTAAAGCTCCGGGGGTAGGTCATTCATATAGATAGAGAACAGCAGCGGTCCAAGGACTGAGCCCTGCGACACGCCACTGAGGACAGACTGCCTAAACGATAGGCCCCGGCCAACGCGTACACACTGTTCTCTACCCTGCAAGAAGGCAGTCACCCAATGAAGGGCACGGCCAGATACCCCGTAGGAGGACAGCTTTTGCGCGAGCCTCAAATGTGGTCCCTTGTCAAATGCCTTCGAAAAGTCGACGAAAGCACGTCCAGCGCGTGGCCGTTATCCACTGCATCCGCCCAACTTTCGCGAGCCACCAGTAGAGTAGTCAGACACGAAAATCCCTTCCGGAATCCGTGTTGCACGTTGCTAAGTAGATTAAATCTACTCAGCTGACTCTCCAATGAACCTCTCATCAGTTTCTCGAGGAGTTTGACTACTACACTCGTCAGACTAACTGGCCTGTAATTTGCAGGCAGACCCCTGTACCCATTTTTGAAGATGGGACAGATGACAGCTTCCTTCCATTCGGAAGGCAATGCACAGCTGTCAAGCGATTTCTGAACCACAATAGCCAGCGGTCCACTTAGTTCCGCATCCAACGCATGCAACAGTTTCGGGTGAATTAAATCAGGCCCTGAGGACTTAGAAGGGTTCAGCCCTTCTAACAGCCTACGAAATTCCGTCACCGCTACAATAAATTCAGATAGTTCTGAACCCTCCAGCGTCCTGCAAACCAGCTCCACGCCTGTCAAAGAGGTTTCCATTACAAACGCTGTCGCATATTGCCCAATGAGTACGCAGGCCTTGTCATAGTCCCTATGCACATGAGTACCGTCATAACGCATCAATACTGGAATTGACATGTT
Organism: Dicrocoelium dendriticum; assembly: GCA_944474145.2. Taxonomy (NCBI): domain Eukaryota; kingdom Metazoa; phylum Platyhelminthes; class Trematoda; order Plagiorchiida; family Dicrocoeliidae; genus Dicrocoelium; species Dicrocoelium dendriticum. The sequence continues at coordinate 19,709 of CALYDF020002001.1, forward strand.
CGAACCGCAGCGCCTTTTGACATAAGCGAAGAATCTTTTTGGATTCTCTGAAGCTTCGTCCGCTAACGCTTTCTCGAAATTGAGCCGAGCAATCCTTAGGTGTTGCTTACACTTATTTCTAGCCTTACGGTACCTATCATAAGTATCGATGGACGGAGCATCTCGGTAAGTCCGCCAACATCTAGACCTATTTGTGAGCAGATGCCTGCCAGTGGGATCTATCCAGGGCGGCTGTGCTCGTGTTTCCTTTCTCCTTGTGACTGGGATGAAGCGAGCAGAGACCTCTGTGAGGTAGGACGTAAATTTATCCCAGGCAACCTCGACAGTATCGTCGTCTGAGATTTCACAATGCAAACCCGAAGCCTTGACTCTCATGGATTGATAGACTGCGTGCCATATGTTCGGGCGAGACTCAGCAGTACTCTGGTAGCGTCTAGACAGAGTACAACTGAAGAGCAAACAAACATGATCACTGGAACCCAGTGGAGGTCCGTAAGTAATGTCACCAACAAAATCGAGTGACTTAGCAAATACATGGTCTAAGATAGACGGTACTTGGGCGTCCATGTACCTAGTGGGGAGGTCAAGTAAATGGTGCAAAGATACTTGAATCGTAAGCCCAAGCAGATCAGCGTCGAATGTGCCTGAAACTGAGTCGCAAGAAAGATCTGCCCAGCAAATCTCTGGGAGGTTGAAGTCGCCCATCACCAAACACTTATTTGCGGACTGGGTGCGAATGAATTCAAGTACCTCTTTGGATACGCTCCCAGGGCTTCTATACACAATCACAACTGTAACCTGAGCCGAGAAAGTGCTAATAACAGCCGACAGAGCTTCAACAGTTTTGTCTGTCGAATGAAATAAGCAAGTCTTCAAAACGTCAAGTTTACAGCTCACATAAAGAGCGACGCCCCTCCCTGTCGGCTAGCAGATCGATCGCACCTAAATAGTGCGTAACCAGGTATATGTACTTCACCATCCGTGATGTCCTGAGATAGCCACGTTTCAGTGAATGCGAGTATATCGGGATGAGACCCATCTACAAGCAGACCTAACTCGTACACCTTATTCCTTAGGCTGCGCACATTACTTAACACTATCTGAAGGTATTCGTTAGATCAAGACCTGGGTCGTGCGCAACCAGAATGGGCAGTAGTAGGGCGGAAAAAGACCGCCGGCTGACCACCCGAAAACCCACTAACCGGAGACCCTGTTCACCGGCCGCTCGCCTACTTTTGAGGTTTTTGATGGCCTCCCTTCGCTTCAGCTTATCAGCAAGCGGAAGGTCCGGTTGAACGCTAATATTTGTACCTTTCAGCTTAAACGCAAACCGCATGAGAGCGCTGCTTTCCTCCGGGGTAGAGAGTACCACACGAAGTAGCCGCGGTCGAGCGTTTGGTAAGTTAACTGAGACCTTTCCCAGTCTAATCAGCTTTCTGACAGTAACGCCTGGAAAAGCAGGTGGAAGAAGCTTCGCTACGCACATTTTAAACCATTGAAGGTCGTCTAACATGCGATCAGCAGGAAGGACAGCAGTAGATTCAGCCGCATTACGGAATCTAAAGCTACTGTCCGTGAAAGAATCGCCACGACGGGGTGTATTAACCCCACGGGTCTTTGATTCGCTACTTGGAGCAGGTGGCTTCACCACTGGTGATGGGACTATCTTTAGCCTCTCCGATGAGGTAGCAACGGCAGCGTATGTTTTTCGCTCCATTGTCGATGCCATCCTTTTGTTAGGTTCATCGATTTCACCGAAAGGCTTTATGGTAGATTTGGTCTGTTTTTTCTTCTAGATAACGGGAGCAGGGTCCCGTGAGTATTTTTCGCTTTGAGCAAAAGCAGGCAAACTTTCAGAACATGCCTTCTCGGTAGGAACCGAGATTGCCGGCAACTTCGGCTGACAAGTAGTGCGTGTTGGAATCTTCGCCTTCGCACAACCGTCAGACGGTTTGCCAAGTAACGACACTTGGCTTGTTTCCGGTGCCGAGACAACTACAACTTGTTGTTTAACAGATAGCTTACGGGTTTCCTGGCTCTCTTTTGCTTTACTCGAAGGGACCCTTGAACTAGCAATCCGGCGTCGATCAGGGTAGCTTTAGATACGACGTCCGAAGCTGCTTCATTCTTATTGTCGTTAGCCATCTGGACCCGTGACATAATGATTTGTGACACAAGTTGATCATCAGTGTAGGCAATCAAATCTGCGTTGTTGGAGACCAGAAGCGTCTTCATGAGCAGATCCATCTTAAAGCGAAGATTTGAGAGCATAGAGAACGAACGCTCTACATTTCGCAGCCGGGTATCAAGAGATTCGTCTCTCGTACGTAAGGCCCGCGGCCTTGCCAGCGGCTGCAGTAATTGGCACAAGTAAAAAGCAACTTCTCGCTGGAGGCCAGCGCTGTGTACTGTTCGGTATTCAGGTCCGTACAAAGCTTATGGTACCATCGGTTGCAGACAATGCACTGCATACCACCGGAATCGTCCGTTACTGGTATATTGCAGCTTGGACTGCTACAAAGTGCGATAACCTCAGAATCCAAGCCACCGGTAACAACAGCCTCGGTGCCTTGCGAGACCGACATAGTGGAAAACAGAGTGGAATTATTACACGTACACAAAAGTTAAACGGCCGCAATAAAAAAAGGTAAACATCTGGGTGCAAAACGGGATTAAAACTGGGAAAAACCGGAAAAGTTACCAGTAAGCGCCAAAGACGCTTTGACTTGAACCGCTTTAATCGATCCAAGATAGCTTGGATCAGAGGAAATTTGACCATAGTCAAATTCCGTTGCAAGTGTTTATTCAAACACCGTTTTCCACAATATTGTAGCTAAAAAGCTCGATCAGTATGGCACGCCAAAAAATCGAGTTACCGCGTAGAACTCACAGCGTGACGCTAAAATGCACGGTGTCTACGGCCTTCGAGTACACATTAGGCTTGCATGTTTAATTTCATACCACTGCATGAGATCGGAATTCGAAGTTTATATTTGTTATTTCTATCATGTACCTTCAGCACATTGGTGCAATGCCTACCACTTAGTTCAAGGTGCTGACTTCAGGCAAGACTTGGTGAACGATGAATATGCCGGTCTGCGATTCTATGCTCGTTGCGTCAATACATATAGGTCGAGCACTATTGGTCCACACCATCTCAAAAATGGAACAGTCAACGGACCTTAGTCTCAGGCCGTTTGCTGTTTGACAACACGATAGATAAGAACCACTGAAAATGCACTGGGCCATTCGAATTCTGCCTGGTGCATTGCAGATTGAAAAGTGTCAGGCAATTTCGGAGTGGACAGTTGTGCAGATGCGGATAAGTAGCATTCTAATGGGCTCCCGTCCTTATCAATGCTTGCATCGGTTATTGCCTTGGTCGATGTACGATGAGATGGTTCCATTGGGTTACTTACATACGCTAAACTAATCACATTGAAAGGCTTCCAGCAGTCATTGACTGTGTTATATAATGGTAGCACGTTTATCAACATTTTAAATATTACTCTTATATGTGCTCTGATTGCAGAGTCTCAGTTTCTCTTGGGTATATGGGAGGATGCGGCATAGCTTTTCAAGTTCACTAAACCACATCCAGGTTGAGGATGCCGCGACCAGATGTTGTGTTTCGGCCTTAATAATCAAATATGTCGGGATTTGCACCATCTGTTCAGTATAGTACTTGTCGGCTCAAAGGTTGGTTTTTTCAAAAAGCATAATTAAAATATCGTTGCCATAGGATTTCTAAAAGGGGGCATAGTTTGAACACGTCGGTTAGCATAACTTGGCAGCTTTAAAAGCTTGCAAGCAATTTCCTTGCGAGCATCGATATTTCAAAAGAAGGATGTTCCACTCGTCTGGAACCACTTTTCGGCATTCCATCGGGTCGGCCTGGGGAGTCGAATTGACTAATTTTATCAAATTTTATTCCAAAAATCGCTATCCTAACAAGTCCTCCAGAGATATTTTATCATACTCTTAGTACACACGTTTAAGCTCTGCGTATGAAATGATAAACAGCGACACACTTAATCAGTTGAAAGGGTGAAAATGGATTCGCTTTGCCGTAACTCGGTCTATGCTCATTCTCCATAGTTTACACTGCTGGTTGTTTAATTCGTTTATCATAGCGGTTGGTAAACTCTAGTTTTTGCTTCTTATCACATTGGGGCAGACGACTAACAAATATCGAGCTCTCCGCGGAATCATAGTATCTCTTACAACCATATGAAAAGGCCAAATTATCGTCTATGGTTCTCAGATATTTTCAAACGCAGGTGACGCTTGAGCATAACTGTTCATTTAATTTTCCTCTGTATTTATAATTCCGTAAGAAACACCATTCACATTGCGTCCAGCCATAAGATATTCACGCTGGCTAAAAATCTGCATGAACAATGCAGAAATGTGGAGAGGACAGAGTGCAATCTGGTTGTGACGCACGCTGCTGTAGCCTACCCACATCTGGTAGCCATGTGTGTCCTCCTACTCGAGCGCACAAGATGGTTGGATGAAATTATATCCCTAAACAGTGACACGCAAATGTTTCAAGGCTTGCGTGCTACTAACACAGGGCTGCTACGTCAAAGACGGAGGAAGAGCTCACCTTTCCGCATAGACAGTTCCCAATGGTTAAACAGCATATGGAAATGAGCGGGAGCTTTCTTTTACTGATCCATTCACTAATGATAAACACAATAGAACACTCACTGTTATTGAACTGGGATAATACTGTCTCAATCGGCCTCAAATTTTCCCGATCGGAATATGGGATTCCTTGTGTTTCATTTACTGGTTCAAATGAAGTCCAACTATAGTCCTTCCATTCATTGCGGGAGGTCAAAATAGGCCCAGGTTTACTCTCGGTGATTGAGTCAAGTATTACCCACCACCGTAGTTTCGGTGGCGGTGAGCCAGAAGCATTGCAATATAGACGCAGATTGTTTCCTTCGTCGGCTTCAAGCAGAGAAGGCGGTCGTTCTTCAAGGCGAGGTGGGACTATATGAAGAAAAGCGCATATAACCTGTCGTTTTACACTCAGTGATCACTGGAAACGGATAACTGCTTATTACGGCAAACAGCACATTTTATGTAATTTACTGGCATTCCTAGTTACGCGCACATTTTTGTCCATATATGCACACCCTCGGCTGTAGTCCCTATGTAATACGGAAAAACCGTACTGTTCACATGAGCAGGTAAACCAGATTAAAGCCAAGACATTCTTACACACTGCAAGAGGAAGTGGATCCAGGAATCATCCAATAGATGTTAGAGGGGAAAACTCCCCCATCACATCACTTGACTGGGCTCCTCAAGGCAGATAAAGCATCTTTGGTTCTGGACACTGGCATTGTGATCATTGCTTATCACATCGTGAGCTATATTGTGCTATTAGAAGCACACCATTCATTCGCAAGAGAATTGCTGCATTATAAACCCTCGAATGCGTCGGTGCCCGCGTGTTATTCACCTCATCTGTGGTAGTGCGAATTTACGAATGCTGCTTTCCAACCGCCCACCTACTCTATTGGTGTGTTTGATGAGTATGTCTCAAAATTGTTTGCAAACGGTTAAAGAATGTGGTTTTCCACCTAGCTGCCAAGTGTTATCCTAGGTGAGAACGCCACTCATATAACTAAGCCCGTACATTACCAACAAACACTTGAAGGTGAGTTAATAACTATACTGCAGATTGTAAAGCCACAATTCAAATAATACACTAAAATCTCCATAACTACTGGACGAGGTAGGAGAAACTCATTTCCCCACTAGCCATAAAACTGCCACAATGCGTGCGCACAGTGAGAAAAGTGGGTTGGAGGCTTAGCGAGGGACTACGTTTCTAAGTTACTTCTTCTGTGTGCCTATTTTTGTCCGTCAGATAAAATGTGATACACCAAGGCCAAGTGGTAAACTGAGGTTTCGGTTCTCCATTTCTCGTGGATTAAAAGATTCTGGCTTCCAATTCTCAATTGAGGACATATTTAGAGTTTGGACGCATAAGCTGCTCTCAGCCACCAAACCGAAGCGTTTTCAATATCTGTCGAGGATTCCTCCATAGAACTGATATCGGCGACCTTGTGGTATCAGATATCGGATGTACTTATTAACCCCCTTCTCAGAAAAATCCTAGTTGCATTATTCTGCACTTCACAAGCTAATGGTACAACAGTAATCTCGAGTTCCTCGTCAAGCGATAGAGAAAATATGGATTTCGTCTACCAAACACCAACTTGGTTTATGGAACGTACTCTTGTGCAAAATAACAGCATTTATCGTTGCAGGTTGATCCGTATTACAGTTATAGATTTTCATCCACCGCAATTAGAAATGGCCAGTGATAGGCTGAGACATTTTAGGATCCAATGGCCTCCAGTTATTAGACAAGCTGTTCATCCGCTTGAATTTCCTTACCTATGACAGTTCCATCAGTTGTTGGTACCTTCTGAGGATGTTGAATGGGATTCATTTCAACTGGGATAATATGAAGTCACCTTTATCAAACAACACCAGTCAAAACGCTACACGGAAATCCCTTGGCTTCAAAGGTCAGCTGTCGATGGAACAGCGGTAACCATGTGTCGTGCGCTCAACATTCGTCTGTTGTGCCGACGCAAAAGGAAAGGTATATGGGAGCATATGGCACTGGTGCATTCGTGACAATTCGCAGTCCATTATTTACAGACGTACGTGGCATTGTGGCGCAGAAAGCATGTCGGTCAAATGCACAGTCCCCCAACATTGACCCACTAATCAGCCTGTTGCATTGTAAAGTGTGAATAACCTAAGGATTACTTAGGGGTTCGTGCGCTCATTAAGCTGACAATTAGGTTTGCATACGTTTCATCCTCAGACGAGGTGGCAGCATCTGCTTGGTGGCAAATGGGTCTTCTCGTGCATCCCGGTCCTTATATACACTTGGGGTGTTAGTGCTTACAATTCGCTCTGACTAATTGGTGAATAAGTTTGATAAGTTCGTCGCTTGGTGTGGGGGCTACCTTATCCTCTGCACGGTTGTAACTTGCAAGTCAGTGGATAGTGAGCGGCGCTATCTCACATCTAGCAACAGACACATCGGCCACCAACCTGCTTCGTAGCCAACTGGTTTTCATCACGGGCTGGTAACAGATGAGTTGTGGGTTCGAGCCTCACAGGGGTCGTATCGAATGCACACTTTTGAAAATCAGGAAGAGTGCGCGTGCAACGACCTGTGGCTCATCCATACTAGACGGGTTATTGGCTACAAGGTAAGACAAGTTATCCATATGCATACCACTATAGCTCGTAAAATACTACCTGATGAAAAGTGAGTGGTTGATTCACTATATGTAGTGACATGTTGCGGTGGCAGGCTGCAGTCAAGCAGTGGCGAATTTTTCCTGCTCTGATGGCTTTGGGACCAGATGAAGCGCCCAACTACTACACGCTACGCAATAACGCACTGATTATCCCACCTCGATTGGTGACGGAACGTCCGCATCAAATTTGCGAGGCCCTGCAAACCGTTCAACTACCACACAACTAAGTCTTGACAATTGCGACGAATGGCAGGTACTTGAGTTCCGCTATTCTTGGGTTACAGGAATATGCGGTTACAGGCAGGTATTCTTTGATTACTGTAGCAAGCGAACATCAATAATTACTCAAGTGACCGCAAGTATCTTAGTGCTAAAACTGTCTCATGATAAAACTCTGACCAGCTCTTAAGCGGGCGCTCCTACCAACACTACTCTCTGTGTGATATATTAAAAAAGGTGGCGCGGAACTTCACAATGCTGAATTAACTACTTATCAGTTAATGTATATTGAAGCAAATCCCTAAACGTAGCATGGTACCATAATTATTCCAAATAAAGAAAACGATGTCTTGTTGTACAATAGAAAGCAAAAATCTTGGTCGGTTTGCGCTTGTAGATTGATACCTAGCTTACAGTAGTTTTTCTACCTTATGTGGAGTCAGTCCTAGATTTAGAATGAATAAAAATATCGAAGGCAAAGACCAAGGAATAGACGATTACATGCATGAGAGATCGTCTGGCGTTCAGAAATCACAAACAGTTATGTGAAGGAGGAGTTGGAGTCTTCAAAATTAACTTTTTCTGACCCTTCGGACCAGTTATCGCTACACATTGCAGATTTCTGCAGTTACACACACCGCACTCTATTCGGTTTAATAGGTGATTCAAGTATACAGGAGCAATGGAAGCGTGATCCAGCTTTAAATTTTTAATATGAGCTAAAAACACCCCAAGATAATTGTATGATTTAGAGCGCAACTAGTTTTTGCACATGGCCCATTGCGGTGACGTTCTTTAAGGAATATATTAAAGCATATAGTATAACACATAAACAGTCACGGTTATCTAAAGAACCAGGTGTTATGCAATGTGGTACTGCAAGGTTTATGACGATCGTAAAACTTCAATATATACCGCCAGACAGTTTCTAGAAGGAGCACTAAAGTGACACTTTCAAACTGTGGTAATAGCATATTGATCCCATCCATCAAGTAGACGGAATCGTTTGTCGATACGACCTCTTCATATTAGTGTTAGGTTATAGAACTTTGCTTACAGTCTAGGCGTCGTTTAATTTTGTCTGGGTCGCAAAAATATGCAGTCACTGGGGCACAAGTCTCATCTACCTTATAAAATTATTTGGGTTGTTAAACCATAAAAACAAACAAATCGCTCTGTATTACTTGGTAACAACATCATCGCAATTCAGAAGTGTGTAAGGGCAACAAAAATTTGCCAACCTAATTTGAACGATGGTCATTTAAAAGCACCTTTGATGACCAAAATGACTGTTTTGTGATGCAACAGAGCACCATACTGGAAAATGCACCGATATTCTCCGGCATCCTGTGCTCCAACTGAATTGATGAAAAGTGGGAATTCTGTGGAGCTGTCCGTCGAGCAAGGCACCAGGTGAATCCGACTGTCGCGAGTGACACGCAGAACTCCGCGAGTGAGAATTCGTCGAGGCATTTTCACCCACGATATGTTGGTGAAGTCCTGCATATGGGATGCATAGATGATTGAGTGGCGGCATTACAAACTCGAAACTGCCAAATCTGAGAGCACAGGACACTTTAATTAGAATTTTGGTAAAAGTTACACATAACGTACTGGATATGCCTACCAGATTCCATCTGCATCTATTTGTGAATTACTGGACGAACCAGCGGTGGTCATGGTTAACACAAAACTACTTTCCCAGAACTACGCGTTAAGCTTCAGCCCAACGTACAACCTGACCAACATCCTAAGGCGCATAATTTGAAGCATTCTAGACTCAGTGCTTTCGATCAATTAAACATTAAGGAAGTCTGTCAGGTTGCCTTTAGTAATGCGAAGGGGAATTTGATGAGTCAAATCCAGGTTGAACTATGCAAGCCAACGATAAAAAGTAACCCCAAGTTGACCAACTTTGGGGATACAAAGCAGTCTGCCCATCGAATATGATTTTGAGAGGGCAATAGAAGGAGAATTTTAGATTCAACGTTAATCGTGATTGGGGTATGATTTGTTCGCTTCGCGGCTCACTGGGTTAACTTGTCCAATAGTTATGCAAAAGTTGGTCAAAAAAGCAACTCTTTTATGGCGGTTTACTTAGCCGTGAAAATTGCTTGTAGAGATGTTCAAATAATCACGGGACTTTGAGAAAATGGTGATTTAGCAGTTTTATCCTCTAGGAACTTCAGTTGATTCTCACTACAGTCCCTTACTATATTATACACATAGCGTAACTTTTTAAAAGTGATTCCAAGAATTCAGGATAGGAACACTTATCATTACGTCTGAGCCAGTTTAACATAATTTTCATCATTTCGTAGTAGCGGAAGGGTCGAACTTTGTGGAATTCTTGAAGGAATACAAACAGTTGACATCACTTGTTTTCAAGTGGTAGCATTAAAGGGGATGTGATAATTCAGCTCAGAAAGTATGGAAAACAATATTTATTTGAGTGTGAGCTTCAACTCGAGTATGCCGTTTAAAAGCGAGAAACTACCTTGGGAACCATGTGCACTCAAGTTGCAAAATAGAAAAAGATTTTAGATTATCGTTTATACCATTCCCAGCGAAATATTAAGCATGGCTGCATTTCACAAGTTACGTGACCATTATCAACGACGATTGTCTCGAGGCGATTACACTGTTCTCTGCATGGCAGCAATTTGCAAGACATTAGATAGTGAGAACTACCATATCACATCCTGTAAATTAGTCACGATAGTAGCTACCATTCTCCGTAGTCCATTGTTCTTAACTACGGACGAGCAACTCTCGAATTGCGGGTTCCATCTGCATAGGAGTCCGCTGGCATGAGCACCGCTGACGACGGATCAGATGGCTGTATAGTGTATTTCCGATGATGAAGTGGCAGTTTGACCAAATCCAGATATCTTAAATCACTATTGTAGTTTTCACACCCCACTGCTATTTTTTGTTATTATTAATAAACTGATCGATGCGCTGAATGTTTACGGGCATGACACTTTTGGAATGGGATCCATTTTGACGGGGATCCCAGCGTGGTGCACTTACACCGTTCAGGTATCTTACTGCGGCTGAGTAGCTTATCATCACAATACGATGGCAGTCAGTATATTTCAGCTTGTTATGTGCCCTCCTCCATTAATAAGCTAATCAGAACACCACGTCCCACTGATGCTGCGTTACGTGAAGGTTGCATAGCGAACATGACTTTACGGAAATACCCAAAGTTAACCAATCAAAAAGCAAATATCAGGCAGGCATTTCCCTTCACGAATTTCAATAAAGCAAATAATAAAGGCGGATTTTAATACCATACATGCATTTACTTGATCAAATACATCTTGGTACCATAGGCATATCTAAGTGCTCTTTGGCAGTAGACCTAATAAGCTATTCCAGAATTGCAGATAAATGCATTAACAGAGAGGGTCTTTAATGGTTTACCTAAACTCCATGCACTTGACGACATGAATGTCCGAGGCACTTTTCTTGGTATACATTTGGCAGGAAGCCTAAGTTAGTATATTATCCAGTTAACATACAGGACTGAACCAATTTCTATCCTGTAATAAAACTAGCAGAATCCTTGAGACGTTCTAGTACTATTCCCAGAAATATTTTTGGTTACTCTTAAAGATTAGTGCACCCTACTAAATGAGTTTACATGCAGCGGCTTTAGGCTAAAGCTGCAGCAAGCCTACTTAATGACAAAACGCTGACAAATACGGGAATGATCACACAAGCACACAATTTCATTCAATTTCTAGGTTGCGTTGTAAACTTTTAACCCTCTAAATATTTAACTGCGGTAATGAGCTTAACATTCACTAGGAGATAAACGTCACGAAAGAAAAACTAGTTATTTCACTCCTACACTTAATTACTGCTATAGACTTTTAGTGACCAGCCAAAGTAGATGATTACGTTATGAACTGTGTATTAGAGTATAAGACATGAAGCTAATCAGGATTGTCATAATTTGTTAAGAATCCCTCCTTAGTGACATGCTTGTGGTTATCGTTGATCTTCCAGCCACTAAACACCTCAAGTTCCTTCGGTCCGGGGAAATCGAAGAATGGTACGAAGTTCTGACAATGAAGTTCATCACAAATAGAAGAAAAGTTTGAGGGATATATGGTGATATTTCGTGCGTTGCATGCGCTTACCAACGTGATTCATGACCGGTCTATGCTATACTGATAATTCAGGTAGTCAGTCCGAATTACCTGTGAATAATTGCTTCTATAACCGTTAGCACTAAGTCATGGAATCTAAGTCCCCAGGTTTACGACGCGTCTTGGAACTACCACTTGTTTGCATGTCAGATACACTTTCGAATACTGCCTTTTTGGTTTCATCGAGATACGCGGCCCTGTTTGAGGCACAGACATTTATCCTCACTGTTTTCAAATTCTATCCAAACCTAGCTACCACATAGTGGAAGTCATAACTTCAGAGTCCAACCACAGTCCTCTGCAATGATATGAGTAGACATATCAATGGAGCATAGATTGCGCTATATTCCAGTTGGCTTGCAAATGCAGACAGTCTGCCTTCGTCCCCCATGGTTCAGTAGCATAAGCTGCTGGCTAGTTGACGCAAGCTGCTAGCAGTCATGGTTTGGATCCTCAGCAGGGGACCAAGGAAATGTGCACCGCTGAGGAGCCCCAAAAGGCGCATGCGATCACTTGGTGCTTTTTCGGATTGGGGTTAGACTAATCAGGCTTTTGAGCAGCTGAGATGAACGGACAAGGTTTCCCAAAAGTTTGCTCGCAAACGGGTACGAAGAAGACGCTGTGCAAACTCCGAACACTTCGAAGGCTAAACAGAGGGCAGGTCTTCACTGGTAATTCCTTGCATGGAGCAGACGCAGCTGCACTCGGGGTGAGTTCCATACTGATCTGAGGCTTAGAGTACTTATTTGGAATACTTATCCTTGGTCTATCTGATCAAGCCCACAGTCACCTAAGCCATCAGTCAATGGGTCTGGATGGAACAAAAATGGAGTCACTCTGTTCTAAAAACCAAGGTAACCGTTGCCAGAGTTCCATAGGGATAAGCCTACTGTTTTATGCATGTGCTGCTCGTTACTGAGGAAAATGTCTTCACAGAGCAATCTGCTAAAACGTAGCATATAAGTAAATTAAAATACGACTTCGGGACTTGCCTTCGCTTCCGCATTCATACACCCTGATTTGAAGGAACAGCATAGCATACACAATGGTAACTTCGGTAAAGGAAAGACATCTACGTTTAAGCCATTTCTGTTTGTTGTGGGAACACAGGGCAGTCGCCAGTATACTAACTTCAGCTATCGGCTACTTGTGTACGGTGAAAACTAGCATCCGACGCAAACTAAATCAAATCATTTTAACACATCAAAACTTATGAAGCCTAAACGAACTATTTTCACATTCATCGTTTAGAACAGTCTTTTTGACGTTGAAATAAAATGTGACACTGCGGAGAAGTCACCGGAATCATAAGTGTCGCCCCGGTGTTCCAGCATCGACCCAAAGGTCCATATTACATGGTTCACCAATGAGCAGTCAGTAGTGAAATAGGATTCTCTCGTGCACTAATACAACCAAAAAGCAGTCCAGATCCAGATAGAAGGCATCGAACCTAGGACCAATGGAGTATAATTGCATATCTCTTCCATTTTGTCACTGGTTCACGAAGGGTAACACTTGGCAAGACGATCAATAATTGATTGGATGGTCACTTTTTATTACTCGTCGTGTGATTGGGTTGCGAAGCACAACCTTCATGTGGACTGCGAGTCGCATTGAAGTGAATTTTGGTCAAACCGATAACCTTACACTGTAAATGACAACAGGGGCAGGTGTTGCCCACCCGAAAACACTGCAATGCACAATGCGTTTTGAATTCAGTTGAGCCCGTCATCTACAGATAATAAGCATTGGAACCGGAGTAGATAATTCTGTTAACATCCCAATGGTTCCAGGTTAAATGCCTTCTGTCTCTATCTGTTGAAATCAGAGAAATTCGAGACGCGTCGTGAAGTGCAGTGTTTTGGGCGGGCAACATCCAATCTCCACTTGCTTCAGCTACGGTGTCAGTTATCGACTTAAACAAGATTCCCTCCAATACTCATCGCAGTCCACATGGAGATTGCGAGGAGCAATCCTTTCTCATATCGAGTACTTCAACAAAGTACTTGCTACATTCCAGTCCATGTTATTGAACTAAAACCCACTAGACTCAGTGCTGACGAAATCACCTTACTTATAACAAAAGATGCGTGCAGTTGAAATGTGTTTTCAATTCGACTGTCTGAGAAACCAGATACACCTTGATCCATAACATGGATGTACACTGGTGAGTTGCACTTAGCGAAAAATCACGACGCGGTGACCACTAGTGTGTGTGTGTGTGGTTAGTTGTAACAGCTGAAGTATGAAGTGCATGTGAGTCCTCTGTTCAACGGATCAAATAAAAGGGTGAACTACCCACGAATGTTCATGCAGTTAAATGTATGTCACAATGAAATACGGTGTATGATTTTCCCCCACATGCTAAGTTGCTAATGAATTGCTTGCTGCCTGGTATCCCTGTTACAAATTTATTACACTAATACAAGCGAAGTGACAAGAGAATGTGTAGCTGGTCCGTCTCATCGAAGTGTCAGCAACAGTATGGCGGAAACCAGACAATTCTGTTTTAACGCGCAACCCATGTGGTTGAATTCCCTTGAACCTCACGAAGTAAACAATTACGTTTTTCGTTTGCTTTATGCAAATCCATGCACAGAATGATCTTCAACTGCACTCATTTTAACCTACCTTGTTTGCTACAATCATGCCCATGGCCATACGATTTGTTACATGCGGACCCGTATCCTGTGGCTGCACCGAGAACCATGCGAAATTGTTTTTACTGTTCGTGCAAGCGCTAGTTT
>CALYDF020002002.1:0-11434 GCA_944474145.2 Dicrocoelium dendriticum
CACCTGATGAATAACAAGAAGAGCTGCATGCAAACTCTGTTCAAAGGAGCGAAAACGCAAGGCAGCGCAACCGAATCGCGGAAGCAGGAGGAAAATCACCTGTATCGTGTTTAGAAACAATGGTTATCCGAGAAATTTCATCCTTAGAAGCTCAAACAAACCAATGTCTCAGCAACAGCAACATCAGACACCACAGCAAGCAAACAAACGGATAGTTCTCCTCTACATCAAGAACTTCTCTGAACTAACAGGAAGATTTCTGCGGTCACATGGAATCTCTGTGGCTCACAATCCTCATGGTACCCTAATGAAATTAATCTTAAGACCCAAAGAAAATGTCAGGCAAGCCGACCAATGCAAGGTTATCCACCAGATAAAATGCAGCGACTGCGATAAAATCTCTCGACGGACAAACGGGAAGAAAGCTTTGTACGCAAATCGCCGAACACTAGGTCTGGAGAATATAAAGATCCTAGCATATGAAAGTACGGAACACGCGAGGGAGTTTGTGGAAGCTTGGTACTCTTCAAGGAAATCTATCAATCGACACATCGAACTTGACGCAGTATACGCAACAGTACTGAAGGATGACCACAAAATATACCGATTGCATCCGGCGTAACATGTGACTTATCAACTCGAACTGACGTTAGACTCTCTCACAAGAGCAAGCAGACAAAGGTCACGAAACACAAAGGGGCAAGGTCAAAGGTCATCTGCCCAACAACCAAGCTGAACGCGGATCGAGGTCCCAACCAACATGATTGCTCGTCTCCACGGGAAATTACGGCGGTATTAAAATTGACGCACACCTCGCTCAGCGCACTCTTACTGAGGCTCCTCTACGCTACTCTGCTCTACTGCACGCCACTCTACTGCACACTAATGATATCACCTCGATTGGTGAGAAAACGTTCGCAACAACACTGCCTAACTCAGCGAACATTTCAACCGCCACCTGAACCATCTGAGCTAGCAGTCTTTGATTCTACTGCCAAATATTGGTAATAATAATAAGGTAATAATTTGCTACAGGCGGTCGTGAACATCAATGGGGACCGTGGTAGGTGTAGCTATTATTTTCGGCCTAATAACCTATTCAATTATCCAAGCCGGTGAAAACACATGCGGACGTATTAATTTGATCATAGAGACAACCAATTAGGCCCAACAAGAACGAAAATTTTGCATGCAAAAAGATAACACCGTTTTAGTTTTCCGATTGCCTGACTAGTTTATCCAATACGAAAAGCTTCGGTAGCCGCTAGACCTCAAATTCCTGGGCTCCAAATAAGAGGAACCAAGCACCATATTATGGCATCCTTGCAGCAAATTTAATTGGCTTTTATCAGAGCAAGTGTGGTTACCCTGCAACAATGCAGAGGATTCAACAGATTGCAGGGAGTATAACGAAGGGGGAATACTTCAAACTAGATTGCTGAATGCGAAAAATCTAAAGTAGTAGAAGCTTTGCGAGAGTTGTTTTGAAAAGATTCAAATACTAATTCTGCTACATGTGGATATCGCCTCAGTCAAAACCTTCAATCATGTTGGGAGGCTACCTGACTAGACCTAATAATTAAGTATATTTTTGGTAGAGGTCAAAAAGTGTCTTGCCTTCCCCTGTCTTTAAGCGTCTTTCTACAATGATTCGTATAATTTTAATACACCCGGTAGGTAGCCGAATCAACCCAGCACGTCTGCCATGGAAACTGGACCTGGACGTTGAAAACACTACTGACATTGGTGTAGTAGTTAGCAACTGGTACTTGCTAATTTTAACAGCCAGGAGTTTTCAAATGTTATTTTGTTAACTCATATTACTACTGCGTTGTTAGCTTTTCCGGGACGACGACACACATTGTATCGTTCAAACTAAGAAGGTCTCAGCAAAGCTAGTTGAAGGTTCGGAAAACAAAGTTATTTCTTTTATTGGCATCGATCATTTCATTAGCTAAGGCTACGCCAAAAATGGCTTGTTCTCAAACACAAACTGTAAAAATCTACTACGCTTTAGCCATTTTGCGAATGGTTTACATTTTATAGATGTCTTCCATCGGCCAGCATCTTTTAGCGCTACCAACACACTCTACTTACCGCTTAAATTGATTGGAGTGTATAATTTATGCAAAACAGTTCGTTATGTGCGTTTGTTGGAATGAATTTAGATGCTAGGTTTATAAGTGTTCAGTTTATCTCACGTTTACCTGGAGGAATAATCTTATTTTTGGTTTTTTCACCTTTGATAAATTAGAGGTTGAGATTTGAACGTCAATTTTGCGCTTAGATGGCCCTGACCGTAAAAATGGTCGATAGATGAACAGCGCAGTAAAGGCAACCGGAAAAAGTGAGCCCCTCTTCCGCAGAGAAAATGGAACTCGAAGAGGTTTTTCGGTTTCCCGATCGACTCTGAAGTGCGACACTCGATCCTCTGTACACCGCCGCTTTACTTCTATTTTTATGCTACAATTCGTCGATGGTGCATCCCTTCTCAGCATGTTCTGCGGTCTCCATTATATAGAGAATTTATCTGCTCCTGTTGTCGTTCTGTGCTTGCACCTTTCCTTCCAGCAACAACTGCTTAAATGAGTACTTCAGTTGGCGCTGCTCTTAAACATGTGTGCATGGACCATGTATCGACAAGGAATACTGCAGGTCACATAGTGCATTCCTGGGAATATTTAAACGAGGTTCATATACACTAAGCAGGCAGTACCCTAAAATCAAATTGCTATTCGCTCACAATATATGTCCTAATTGTTGAACGAAACGGTGGATGGTGTGGATGCGAATTTCACACCAAAGCTTTGCAAACGCTGGTATCCTAGGTTGGAAGATTCAAATACTTCTTGCACTGGTAGAAGGTACGCTACAGGCGCGAAATTGAACCACGTTACAACATCATAATATTGGAGGGAGTTCCCACTAATGAAATTATCCAGCGCTGTTAGCAACTTGTTAAGGTACCTCGACGGCATCTGGATGAGTTCACTGGACCATTTGTCTCAAGGATTCATAAGAATCCTGAGGCGGAGAGTGAGATCATATTAAAGGACAAGCCCCGGTGAGTCCAACAAAGAAACCCCAGTTGGTAACGAAGCTGACTTCGGCATTTTTCTATTTGCTTTGTGATACTGGACTGTCTATTATAGTTTTACAAATTGCTAATCCAAGCTTTGCATTCACATCTGTCTTGTCGGCAGTATGCGATTCAAGTTCAGGTCCAAATAAATTCCTTCCAATGAGACACTCATCCGCCACACATATGGAAGAGCATTAGTAGACCAATGTAACCCATTGGAGCTCGCTACTATCGTGCATTATTAATGCAAGGTAAAAAGTTAGAAATTGAATCCTCACATAGAATTGATCATACTCCTAGACCATGCGCGATGTGGTGGCCCCTGTGTCTCGGTCCTAAGCTGCGATGTCGAGTGACCCATAGTCCTTTGTCATGAACCTTACCAGATTAGTAACGACACATTTATTCTTCGGTGAAATGACCACAAAGACCCATTTAAGAAGTCAAGCCCAATATTTTCTGACTCAGGCATAACTGTTCCGTCAAGGACAGGCTGAACGACGGTGTGTAGTGACGATGCACCAGAGCACGCAGCTGGTGAATGAAGCCGGTCGACCTTTTCTCTACAACCTAACGAAACCTATAACGGAAAAGAACATCTATTTATTTGCACCTTTTTCAGCAACCAAAGTACAAAACGATAACTGGAAGGAGCTGCTATAGTGAGAAGGCACACGTTAGAATACTCGGGTAGCAGGATGGCCATGGAATGCGACGAATCGCGAATTCGGCGAAGAATATTTTGCGAACGTCCATAGAGTTGCGCTTATTCAGTATACAATGTAGAAACAGCAAGTTTTGGTGGCCGACTAGCTGTTACATTTTTCCTTCTGACTTTACAAATGGTTGAACTGTGTCTAACAAATACACGGAAGGAGATTGGGGCTACCGTTGCTTCAATAAACGAAGATCACCGTGTACTTTTAACTCAGTAATTTTAGATGCATTCATCAGTGTGGGATTTTGCTTTAATTGGTTGAGAATTCGTCGCAGCTGGTTCCAAATCAAGTAGTCGTCCACATGCTCGGAAAAGCACTGGACTGCAATTTCAACCAGTTGGGTATCATCAGTAGTGCGCATCCATCGGATCCTGCAGGTTTCGAACCAAGGACCACCGGCGGCTTGCACCACCAGCCAGCAGCTTGTGCCAACTGCGATATAGCGCGCATTATCCTCTAATGCCATGCAATTTACGGATATTGCAGAGAACAGGGTTGGCCTCAAAAGACACGACGTCCACTGACAGTAGCTAGGTACGATATAACTCAATTAATTATTTCAAAATCAACTACACATGAGTATCATAAAGTATATCGGCCCTAACGGTTTCTAAATGCTATGTTGTACCTAGCTACTTTCAGTGGACGTCGTGTCTTTCAGGGCCAGCCCTGTTCTCTGCAAAATTCGTAAGTTGCATGGCAGTGGAGGATAAGCCGCACTATATCGCAATTTGCTTGGAAATCATGACAGTTCGACACTGACCCTGTGGCCTAATGACATAAGCTGCTGACTGCCGATGCAAGCCGCCGGTGCTCATTGGTTCGAATCCTGCAGATCCGATGGATGCGCACTACTGATGATACCCACCTGGTTGAAATTGCAGTCCAGTGCTTTTCCGAGCATGTGGACGACTACTTGATTTGGAACCTGCTGCGACGAATTCTCAATTAATCTTATGTGTCCAACGGACCGAGTAGTTTATGCTCCATTTTGCACGCAAACCTCGTATATATGTTTTCGCTCATTTTCTTAGTAACTGAAGGTTTGATGTTGAAAAACCCACGCCAATTAATTTGAGAAGTATTTAGAGTAGCTATTATAGAAGACGATCAACTCCCTTCTCCATATTGTGGTTAAGGAAATTTGTGCCGTAGCAGAGGTTAGAATTAGTCTAGCACAAATCCATCTAAAACACCAAAAATTTGGACATACAGCTTACCAAATAGCTTGTAATGACGCGTTGCAGTAGTTATTATTAAGGATAAGCCATCGTAGTAAGGCGGTAAACAGAAAAACTCTCAGTCCCAATTTCAGAGGCATGAGGATGCCTCATCGATTGGTTTTCGTGGGAGGTTTTAAAAGTAAGCAATTTGTGTGCATATAGGTTAATGCGTAGCTGTCCCGCAGCTAACACATTTTGGCTAATCTCCCACTTGGCCGTATTTTTAATGCAATGATTATCCTGAGTCGCGGCCACAAATACGTGCAAAATACTAGTCCTGTTGGCCCTTAAACGGAATTCCTGCGTTTAGTCGAGTATTAAAATGCATGGTTTCACGCATCAGCCCCATTAAAAATGTTTTATTAGTCAGGTGTCAAACAACATTATTAGCTAACCTTACCTCTTCATCACATCCTCGGGTATCGGGAGGCTCAGCAAAACCAAGGGAAACGATATCATAACAGATAAATGCTCAATAGCGTTTGCAAACACATGAAAAAACGCGTTAAGTTTGCGCATCATTCGTTGATACTCGCTACATGTCACCACGGCAAAATACCATTATAGCACCAGACATAATCTGAAATATTGATGACAACAACACTGCTAGAAAGCGATGCGTCCAGTGAACACGAGGAAGACTGCGCCGACGACTCCCTTTTATAAACGATTAAACCTAGAGCAGATTAGGACTTAGCTATTTTGCTCTCAGTTCAAGTAAAGACAACTATTTGGCGTTGATCCATTTGGTATTATCTAGTAACTGATTTTTGTTCACTGTTGACCGGTTTCCATTTTGTACGAATAAATGATTTTGCAACAGCCTGCTTCAGCCTAATTCGTAGAACTACGAGGTAGATCACATTCATCATCCACCGGACGGTACACCTATGCATGTAGACCATATTTGGAGACCGTTTTCCGTGATGGCATCATTGGGGCACCAGTTCACAATGACCAAGGTAGTTCGAAATAATCACTGGAGTTGTCCAAGATCGAAAACTAACGCACTCGTGTTCTGCGGAGAGCGTTCAAGCGGTCAAACTCATAATTTTTAGCCTATTTCTAACACCTAATTGCGGTTCCTAGTAAAATATACTATCTAGACCTTGGAACGCTCGCGGAAGTAAGATCTCGTCGCTCTGGAGATTACATAACGATGGGTAGTCAAGTCCGTTAGGGAGACTGTTGCACTCTCCGTATTAACTCAGATTGATGGCATTATGATTACAGACGTCTACAGATCGATCTTTGATGGCACAACGGATCCTGAAAGACGCCAATGATTTTTGTCTCTAACTTTGGAAATAAACACAAAATGTAGACAAAATTCCTTCAGGTTAAGTTGGTAACATAGAACAATAGATTGAGATGTTGTTGAAAATTTTTTTCCCTCTTCTATGCCTGTCATGGAAGCCGTTAACTTACTCGTAGCCGTAAAGCACCTGGGCGCCACCCTTACCCTCAGCACTACATAATATGTCCCATGTACATAAGGAGATGATATAATGCAACAAACGGTGTGCTCATAAGCAGGTCCAGCACACTGAATTTAAGCACCTTTTCAAGTGCCTTCGTGTGAACACTATGCTGAGTTTACCAAAGCACTCTCTGTATTTTCACTACCTCTCTTCACAACTTACGGTTCGCATCCTGTTATTTTTATGGGACCTTTGTTATGTACCTGCTGTGATGTCCACTATAGCATCGTCCCGTTGTTTACATCGTTTGTAGCGAAACGAAGACCGAAGAAAATCCCACTTCGCTTGATTTGGGTGTGACAGCTTCCGAAAAGCGGAAAGCTACTCAGCAGATTTAGCAGCTCAATGTTTGTACATAACAGGTTTGATTTGAAAATTATAGCTTAAGTCCTCTGGTGGGTGGTCTTGTTAAACAAACTTACTCGTTGTTTCTCTTCGCAGAACGTGCTTGAAGAGCTGCACAACCCAAGCTGTTGCCAGTGACAGACGAGGTGTAATGTCAGCAACATGTGCTACAATACTATGTGAATGATCATTAAAGGAGGAGAAAACCGCCATTTCATCCGCCCGAAATAGCCGGGCCAACAATTTTTGCAACGTTTGATTAGAGTATGGCTGTCATGGTTAATGGGCGCCGTGAGGGACAAATTTCTTGCAACGATCACACAGACAATTACTTTATTTACCTTATACTTCTGATAAATTCCAAAACGCCATTTTCCCCAACCAACATACTCCAGTCTACTCAAAGTATTTTTTGAACTATGCACATATCTTTCGAAGAGTGGCTAAATGGTAAACCACCGAAGTTTATTTGTACTGATGGACCCGGATACCAAACGCATTATGTTTCATCGAATTTTTGGGTTGAACGGCAAATATTTTACCGCGGTATCTCCAACTTAAATCTGCGCACCATCATGGTTGAAATGGTACCACTACCCGTATCCCTGACAAAGCTTTAGCAATCGGGCCATTTTGGGGGCTAGCCCCGTCCCTTGAAACTCCATAGCATGTATGAGAGTAGAGGATGAACCACAGTGTATGATAGTTAGAGATCAGTGTCGGCGGTCTGGCGCCGTCACCCATGGCACACTGGCATAAGTAGCCGACTCGTCATGTTTTCGGAATCGAGAAGATCTGTCGGATGCACGCTACTGACGTGTTCCTATAGAAGGAAACGGCCTTCTGGCGCATTGCTAGATGTGTGTTGACTGTCTGACTGAGTAGATGTAGGACAAATATTCTCAAAACACCGGAAATTCATGTATTGCTTTCTAGTTACATGGATACTAATTCATCCTATTGACACTAGATATAATGCTGGTCGAAACTGAATACAGCTGCTGTTGCGCAAAGAAAGTGGCATACCAAATCAAACATCGTTATAGGTGTGAACTATACAAAGGAATGAACATCACCTACTTGTTAAGTTAGTGTTGATTTTAAACAAACCGTAGGCCAAAACTTTCCGAAAACCACAAAGTCAAACCCACAGCAGACACTGCTGTGGAATACATTATCAGAAATCATGTTGTTGGGCTGGGGTTGTCTTAATTGGACGGGTTACTTAAGATGGCAAAAATGCTACCAGAGCAATCGCCTTGCTTTAGAAAGACGCTTGCTTCTTGACAAACTGCTGTCAGCACACCTTGCTTGTCCATACACCACTTAGTGCCGTGGCTCACATTCTACCACCCTACCGATAGTAGCCCGTGCGACACATAAAACATTTAAGTAACCTTTGCAATCGTGTAGTAATTTAGTAGAGGATGTTACCATTACCTCTGTGACTTTTCACCACAGCTAGACTCAGTTAAGCAGTCAACACACGCAAATATCGCCGTTCCATTTCACTGGGACGAGTCAGCAAAGTGCACCATTCCCGAATCTCATGACAATTGTTACCATGTCACCATGTTGCGGGCCAGCTATAGTGCAATGTGACTGAGCTTCCACTACCCATTGCATTGCAAATGTGCAATCCATCAGTCACTACGCCAAGCCACAAGTCATACGATAGCTCCATGGGCCAGAAATGATGCGAAGTGGAGCAAAGCTGGACCGTTATGATACACTTCACTTGTCAGTCCAGTACAGAATGTGAGCCTTTCTAAGTCTGGGTATTTTCAACCTACTGGTTACGGGCAAGATGTTTAATTAGGTGTTTGTAACTGGAAGCGAGGTATGCGCAAAAGTTGCTTAAGGTGAGAAGTTCTACAGACGATATTCAGACATACTGTAGACAATTATTGCCCAATTTTAGGACCCGCAATGGGTTGAGAACGTCAAATTATTCCTCGCTAAATTGAAACGCAGTCCAATGTAGGAAACTGTTGCGAATTTTGGCGTTTGGATCACACACCCGGATATAACGTCCCTTGTGTGGCTTGGAAGTGTATTTCGATCGGATTTGAGAGAAGGCAAGGATTATGCCTGTGACCTGGCTTGATGTATGCGTAAAGAGACAGTACATTGCAGTGTAGACATTAAAACTATCTCGGAATGCAAGCCTTGCGGGTTTTTCTAGCTATGCATTGCAAACGTGGGTTGATAACCTGGATCATATCTAGGGATGACTAGTCCAGAAATATGTGGCTGAAGGGGGTTCAAAGCTAAACATATACCAACAATCACTTCAGTAGCCGTGCCTATATATTGCGCTTTCCATGGATGAACATTCACAACAATCCAAACTTTCACCATATAATGGTAACCTCATTGTAATCCTTCCTTTAACATTAACCGTTGTGGCAAGCGTTGCTCTCTGTGACTCGGTGGCTTAGGGGTAGAGGTTTGGTCGAAAGCCGAGAGGTCTCGGATCCGCGCCACAGCAGATTACGAAGCCGATGGTAGAGCATTGTGAGGGTATTCGGGTCTTCTTCGTGCTGGGTGGATTGGCTGTAGATGTTCCATCATCCATATTTAGATACTGCATATGAAGCGCTGAGGATCAAACCAATAATCCGCCTCAGATCATCGGAACAAAGAAAGATCAATGAGGTAGACGTTAGCCGACGGAACGAATGAGCTGAAGCTACGGTCAACTCAGTGGATGCATCGACTCCTGTCGTTCGAATCAGTAACTGATAAATAATCACTTGTATCTGGAGGTTGCCCACTTACATCGCGCTAAATATGTCATGCAATCAGACCTGTTATTACAGTTCGCACCATATGTGCATAAAACTTTGGATGCTCTGGAAAGATGGCACTGGATAGGAAGAACCTGTTACATACTCCTACATGCAAACCATTTTGAAAAAATCACATTCACCAGAGCTGGCACACATTGTTGCCACTTTTTGCGGTGAAGTTTAAAGAATTTAATAATCCTCACTACCACCATTCTCGAAGGCAAGAATCTATGCTGATGAGAGAAAAATTTCTTTAGCTGTTTACTCGAAACTACATCCATTCGTTGTTAAACCACAGGTGCAGTTCAGGTGTTCCTGCCTCCCCCATTTCTGCTGGATTCCATGGGGCTAGGGATCGCGTTATTCGTACTTTGACCACAATAAATCGCTACACCGAAATCTTTTGAACCAGAATGCGAATTCTCAGGAGAATGCTTCCGTTAATTCCGCTTGCTCGACTTCCTCATCCGATGCATGCGAGTGAAAATCACATAACGTCTTTCATGAACAACAATTGTTACAATAGTTCCTCAGTTCATCTTAGCAGATGTTGTGCGGAACCGTTAGCCTATTCTGTCAGAGAGCTGGGTTGTATAGCTCCACCCAACGGGGCGAATGACAGAAGACGTTTTGGTCATCGTCAGAGCAGCAATCTGCAACGTCCACGCGTAGGTATCTACACCTGTACCAAGGAAGAATCGAGGTTATTTTGTATCTCAGCTAAAGAAGATTCAATAACGGTTACATTTGGCAGCATGATTCACGTATAATTTTCGCACAAAAGTTGACAATGACGTACTGGCTACACATCGTAGAAATTTTTAACGGCCTTGGTTTTGTTACCAATATGGAGTTACCGGATGGTTGATCGTTCTTCTCGCAATCCTCAAGGATATTTGCTCCCTGATTGTGACTACAGTTCAGAGGACATATAGGCCGGTGAAAGACATGTATATTTCATTCATACAGTGATTGTTTACGGTAGCTGATAAGTAGTGGTAGTAACCTCATCAGTTTGGTAAAAACACATAGAGCCAAGCAAATCATGGATATTGTGTTTACAAATCCAGATTTGCTCTATGTCTTGCAGTGGATTGCAAACGAGTGTATATGACCGTGAAGCTGATAGCTCGCCAGGACAGAGAATTCAGTTAATATGTTTACATCAATCTTACGGTGCTTCTTGTTTCGAGACCCTTAAGACACACGCAGATATTGGCGCAGAGCAGTGCATGATCTGAGGTGAGAAGAAAGCGCACGGTATCGCAGATATACGTAGATTAGAGTTGTGTGTCATGCATGTTACTCCATCCTGAAGTACACGTTGGTTCAATTTTACCACGTTACATCTAAAACTGGATCATTTAAAGTTGAAGGTAGTAATTAGATTTAGCTACTTGGTAGTCTGAATTATATAGTCCATATATCTTGTACTACTACAGTTGAGACACAAATGTTTGCGAGTCGATTAAGACTATGCTGCAAACGGATCCTTACGCCAGTGAGTCAGCACTACAATTTGAACAGCATTAAGGACTTTTGGAAATAATCAAAGAATTAGACAACAACAGCCTGGCTGCCAAGGTTATGTGCTCAGTGTACGTCCAGTCGTTATTTACTAATGTCCCTTTGCTAGAGACGGTTGATTATGTTTGCCACCTGATAGAAGAAGAGAATTTCCGTTTACCAATACTGGAAAACCACCTGAGACAATCCCTGTTACTTTGCACGGAGAATGTTGTTTTACGATTCCAACACACCTCATACCGCCAAATTGATGGCGTGGTTATGT
>CALYDF020002003.1:0-10504 GCA_944474145.2 Dicrocoelium dendriticum
CATCTTTAGACCTTTTAGTCCAGCGGAACGCGAATAAACTTAAAGTATGAGATTGACATGCGGATCACTAGTCGATCTAGCTTCTCCATGAATAACTGTAAAAGAAACATCGTTTTCGTACCTCATGAGGAAGCTTGAAACTATATTGTTCGTCATCGAAAACAGATTTGCAGTGACCTGCTGCAATGACATATTGTTATAGCGTTGCGCTACTTGCACTTTGGTGTAATAACTAACAATATCGCTTAGCACACCCCATAAGCAAATACTTGTTTCGACAAGAAAGATTTAATGAAATGGTGGGCTATATGTGTCCCAGTGGATCTTTCCTATTTGATTTGTGATAGACGAAAATATTTTTACATTCTGATATCAGTCCGTAACTGTTGGAAGGCTGAAAATAAAAGACAAATACTACAGTTCTACTAGATCAGTAATAAATCCTGCACTAACTGATAAAACACCATGATAGTATATTCGCATTGTTTGCCATCTTCTGCAATCAGCTTTCTTGCAGTACTTGTATTCTGATAATTTATGTAGGTAAAAGTGAAGAATTTTGTAAATGAATGATTTTTCAATCTGCTGCTCTACCACTGAGCCCTCGGTAGCTCAGTGGTAGAGCAGCGGACCGGAAATTCGTGAACCGGGGTTCGATTCTCCGTTGGGGCAGAATTTTGTGTGAAGTTTAATCGCGACTTCTACTTTCTACGAAACTTACGTTACCCACAAACATCCTTCAAATGTTGGGGTTATTTTCTGACCCGAGAGAAACTCACACGGCGCCAAGGTTCAACTAGCCTCACAAGTATATTGCATTGAACAGAAGTTTTCCCTATTTAGCTCACTAATTGAAAGAGCTGCAATCTTAGCCAATACAAGAAAGCATTTTACACCCATCGATAAAGCTTCTACCCATACATTGCGTGTCTTCTCCTCAGCTATAAGAAACAATATTCGCCAGTAACCTCCTGCCCACAACAAGCCTTTCAGCGCACGAGAGCCATTTTCTATATATAAAGCTGTCAACTGGTGCCGTCTTTAGTTTTATGTGGTGTCTTAAGTGTCACTTGTAACCAGAAAGCGAGTTCGAGCTAGAGATCGGTCAGTCAGTTAGCATCAACTGTATGCCGCTCTAGTTTAAGGAACCAAATAAACACCCAGTTTTACGCCGTTTGTCTCACACATCTACCAAATGGTACCTACTTTTATCATTGGCTCGGATGTACTTACTCTGGTCTTTTGTCTGGCTTTTCAATATTATTGACCTTAAACCTCACATTTGGTTTCAACGTGGATGGTCGTGAACTAAGTATTCCCTTCCAAATTTGATAAAACTTGAAACAACCGAACATAGTGCTATGTATGATGTATTTCTACAATTTATTATTGCCGGTATGCGCTTGATAAGCAATAAAATGATAGTTCGCAATAACAGCATATAAAACCACATCCTACTCGATTACTTAGACTTTGTTATTAGCAATACAATGAACTGCTCTGCTCAGCTAGTTGTGTAGTGTAGGCCGTAACAAATATGGTACCATTCATACAACGTTACAGACAGTCGGCGTGTGTCCGAAACCCCTGTTTAATATTGGAAACCACTATTGCCACTGTACACTTGCTGAACTTAACCAAATCCGCTAGGGTCGAAGCACCCAAACAGCGTAATTGTCGTGTGTAATATTGTCACTTAAAATTCTGCTAATGTTTGCTTTAAATCACGTGGATTAAAGTGTGCTTAAAAATCATTGGATTTAACTGATCCAAATACTGCTGGAAAATCAATTCGTAGATTGAACACACGGAATAACTTGTGGAGCAGATGTAATGCATTATTGTTTTGTAACATTCCTGTTCGTCTTTCCATTACATTACATAGCAAAGCTATCTAGTAGTGTGAGTTCAAGAATGCTAGATTCAGTTATAATAATCGATCAATAGGGCTTTAATTACATGGTGTTAGCTCGTAATATTTTGATAAATCTTTGGTCGCCCAAGGAGCGTTGAGCACGACTATATTGTACGCTGACAAACAATGTGTTGGCCTGCGGTTAAATTAAACAGCATCTTTTCATGACACACTATGTAATGAATAAGGCAGTTTAATGTTTCACGCAGTGGCCATTACATAATTAACACACATATTAATTTTGCAACCATCGGCTTTAGTAGATGCAGCTTCGTGGCTTGTGCTTGCACCGTAAGCAAAACTGAAAACTAAATTTACTGCAAAGCGAACACGATGCGAACAAACCATTTGACAGTGCTTCGTTGATAAGTGTTGTGTGGAGCAATGAACAGTGATTTATACATGGAAAAATAGCAGGTGTTTGACATGTTCCGTACGGCGGTTAGAGCAACGGAAGATAAATCAAGGAATAATAGAATCTTCGGTTCGGGCGATTACAGATTTTACTGCACTGCAGTATATAGGGAGCTTGGGAATAGAATGTGCGCATACGAAGCAATAAGATGAGTGGATTTTTATCACGTAATAAGCATGAAATAAATAAAAATTGGCAAGGATATGGCTTATTAATGTGCAGCTATCTCGGGTCTACGGGATACAGAAAGCCAGTTTCTAAAGTAGTAGCTTTATCAGATTTTGTGCAAGGGGTTTAATGAGACTCATTCTTGAGGAGGGTTATGGCACTGTCCACTGACTGTTGTGCATTAGTGCCAACATCTGGTGGTCATGAGCTATAACACGTAGTGTAAATGTGACAGAGCATCGTCAAGGTGTTTTTGAAAAATGTTAGAGAGGGAGCGTTAATTACTTGTTCCTGGAGGGCGTTGCAAGCCTGTGACACTCATCATCACACACGCGTGACGTGCGTGCTACTGGTTCATTTGGATTATTTCTCTCTCTCCTCTCTCCATATTCTAGCAGCTTTGTCACTGTACGCTCATTCGAACCGGATTTACCAGCTCTACACATTGATCTATCACACGTGGAAATATCTACTACAATTAGAGGCTGCGCCATCACTAACCGTGTTCACTGGCATCTGTGATTAAGCGCAAGCTTTTAATTCAATCCCATTGAGCCGATTGCTTTTCTGTGTGACATCATTCGATACAGAATTCTCGAGACAGGCCAAAAAGTCTAAACTTACTCCGATCCAGTGTTTCTCAACACATCTGTGAAAGAATCTGTGTTCAGCTCTCTGTCCAGGTTACAGTCACTCGCCATTCCTTGTGACCTTGTCAACCAGTTCGGCTGCATAACCCATCACACGGACCGCGCGACCTCGCCGACCGCTCATTTGACTTTGCAACCACCATGCTCGCGTGACCGATGTGCGCCGCTCTCAAAGCTGTAAAAGTACAGAACGCTAACCAACCCAATGGGTCAGGTAACGACACCAAATTGAATGGCAGAAAGGCAAAAACCGAAGAGACTCCCATCGAAAGGCATTTGCGGGTTAGGAGAATGTCATCGGATAGTAAAAATCGGTCTGGCTTGTTCGCACTGTTTGGAGTGGTACCATACGAAATGTGCAAACGTGTCTCAACAACAGTTACGGGAGCGAAACAACTCCCAAGATGCATTTTGTTCCTGTACGGCGGGTTCCACCACCCCCCTCGTTAAGTGCTTCCTTATCCTAGCTGAGAAATGCGACCGGTTAATCGCAGAAGCAGAGCAAAGGATCAACAATAAGCTAACTTCAATGGAAGCGAGTATGGACCACGAAAGCTTAGCGGCTGCTAAACAACGGAATGCTGAACAATCCGCTTCCACTGCGCCGCAATCAGCCACATCTCCATCCCGTAGTCTTCTCCAACTTTGGTAGAACGCCGGGCAAAAACAGACTGTACCTACGTGAATAAACAGTACGCACAGCAACGCAAATCAGGAACCATTCAAAACGTCTGGTTAAGCAAATTCCACTAAACCTGATATCTAGTATTAACAAGGATGAAGCAGCCAAACGCCGAACCTTGGTACCTGCAGCTCAAATATCTCTTGTCGAGACTAAGCCTCCCAGAACATCGGTTACATATGCAGAGATTGCTGCAAGGGTCCACCGAGAGGCCACCGTTGCGTTCTCTGCCATTGTAAACACCGTTAACACAAATAGAGAGAAAAAGAGCAAGCAATCACTTGTCAACAAGTCAAGACAAATGAGTACCATAACTTGTAGATCGATTAAAAAAGGATCCAACAAAAGTGCCCGGACTGTTGTATGCTCAAATGTCCCTGAATCTACCGCCATCACATTGCGGGAGAAGTTATCAGACGACCAAGACCAATGGAACTCATTGTGTATGCAGGTGAGTACCAAAGCGAAGCCCATAAACTTGTTACGAATTACTCGTCATCCGAACTCGCCACACTATGGTGAACACAGACTTACTCGATTAACTCTAGAATCCTCCACCGACGTAGAAAACGTTTTGCTCTCTGCAAGCGCGCTAAAACACGAATCCTGTGGGATACGTATCTATCCTGATGTCTCTTGGAGCGCACGACAAGCAAAAAGAAACACCGAAGAGGGGCACAGCAAGCAAGACCGCCTAAATTCAGTCTTCATACATGGCATGCCAGAACATCCTTCTAACGATGTTCAAGAGACCGGAAAGCACGATTTAGAAGATTGGCGTTTCATTCGTGCAAACATTCTTTGGATAATGTTGTGGTACCAACGCTCACCAGGATACCTCTCTCACCGAATTATAGAAGATGCGGCCCTAGAATCCTAAAACTTGTGGTTCAGTCAGAGCAACAAGCGAAGGATGTTTTGGATCGATGGCGGAGAAATCGGAAACACCTTCCTTCCAAAATTCGGTTAAAGGTCGCCAACACTTTGCACAGCTCAAATATTAAAGCAACTGAATCAGCAAGCATACTGACGAATGTACAGAAGTGTAACTTGACTGCTGCTTTAATTGACTCTGACGTAGTTCTAAAGGAAGGCTGGGACGCACCTTGGCCAAATCAAGTTGCAAACGAGGTATCATTGACCCATCAAAAAACGAGTAACTGCCGACATCCCATCGGTCGGCATTCGCCCACACTTGACAGCTTCACCTATCTGCGGACTCCTAGAGACAGAGAAACTGGCCTGCTTGTATACAAATGTTCAGGGGCTTTCTAACAAGCTGGCTGAAATGAAAGATCGCCAAGCTTCCGGGTCGTATGATATCATTGGTATCACTGAGACATGGTTGCACACAAGAATGACGGACGCTGAAGTGCCGCTACCCGGCATGTCGCTGATCCGGAACGACAGGCTCACAAAAGGAGGAGGGGTAATCCTGTATTACCGAAACGACTTACAGTGCGAAGCCTTGGAGGATTCAGACTCGCAGTTCCCTGACTCTCTTTGGTGCCGGTTGCAGTTACAAAGTAGGGACGCTTGGCTTATTGTCTTGGTGTACCGCCCCCTAACTCAACACCCGAAACCGACTACCACCTAATGGCTGCTTTAAGGTGCAGTTTACAACAAAAGTACACTCACATTCTTATCATGGGTGAGTTCAACGTATATTGTTTAGAAGCCCCTGCCACGATAGGAGAACAATTCAAAACCGATTTACAAGATCCAGTAACTACTGTTCCTCTTTACAACCACATCACTTTGCCCACTCGGTTCAGAACTGGTAACAGGCCATCTGTGCTAGATCTTGTGCTTACCAACGAGGAGTATATGATTGATGCGTTGATTTTAGACTGCCCGTTGGGTTGCAGTGATCACGCAGTCATCAGTTTCAACTTCGTCTGCTATGCAGAATATCTGAATGAGAACGATGTTACTGTGCGAACCATCACAAGGTACGACCGAATCGCCCAGCACGTCAGCGCTACAACTTGGTAATTCCTCGAAGAAGAACCCCCAGAAGTCGCCTGGCTCGAGTTCGTCAACACATTCAGTCAGCTGATTGCACAGGCTTCAGAGATAAAAGCTTGCAATAAGTGCAAATCAGTTTCTTTTTTTGGAGCCGAACCCCAAAATGGATGACAGTACGCAACGCAGCATGGCGAGTGTACCGAGAAGCTTAGCACCAGAAACGTGGGACAACTACGTAGCCCAACGTAACCACTGCACCCAGCTGTTTAGAGAAGACAAAGCCGCATATCAGCAGAACATCGCAACAACCTTCAGTGCGAACCACAAACTGCTGTACAAGCACGTTAATAGCCTACGAAAAGTGAGGCAAGGATTTCCTCCACTCAAGACGGCTGATGGCCCAACAAGAACGTCTATGGAAGCTGCAAACGCGCTGCAGATGCAATACGCCCCCGCTTTTCAAAGGATTTTGCCACCAAGCGAACTACCAAGCTCACCAGGACTATCCCACATCAATTTTACCGCAGAGGCTGTATTGCAAAAACTGACTTCTCTACGCAGACACAGCTCGCCGGGTGTGGACACCATTCAGCCAGTGGTATTGGGAGCAGCAGCAAACCAACTTGCAGGACACTTAGCTCAGTTTATCCAGCACTGCTTAGACCAGAATCAAGTTCCTGCAATGTGGAAGCTTGGAATAATAAGCCCGATTCACAAAGGTGGAAGCAAAACTGCTCCCTACAACTACCGCCCAGTAACCCTTCTTCTTACACTCTCCAAGATCATGGAATCCATTTTTGCCGATGCACTGTGTGCTATCTGGAAAACTGCAATCTCAACACCGCTGAACAGCACAGTTTTCGTCGACAGCCGTCATGTACAACTAATTTACTAATTGCACGCAGTAGTTGGACCGAGGCAGCCGACGTTGGAGAAGGTGTTGATGTGATCTACCTGGATTTTTCTAAGGCTTTCGATCGTCCAGACCATCGGATACTACTATGTAAGCTGCAGCATTACGGGATCGGAGACCCCCTTTTAAGCTGGATTGCTAACTTTCGATTTCAACGGAAATTAGTGGTCAGAGTTCGGAGCTCTTTATCGGACCCCATACAAGTGGAGTGTGGTGTGCCGCAAGGCTCAGTTCTAAGTCCACGTATGATTTTGGTGTTGATTAATGATCTTGCACATCGAATCGCTTCAAACTTTCTAATCTTTGCCGACGATATCAAGATCTGGCGCATGATCCAGGCGAACACCTACCAACATGTGCTTCAGAGTGATTTAGATACGGTGTATCGATGGTCGATCCAAAACGTATTGCATTTCAACGTCAGTAAATGCAAGGTGCTTTCCATCCGACATCAAAGCAGCTACTCATACCGACTCGGAACGGATGTACTGCAACAATCAAATCTCGAACGTGACTTGGGTGTGGTCCCACGATTGAATTAAGCAGCTGCGAGCAGACAGATGGATCAAACAGCTAGAATGTGATCAGCAACATGGCAAATTGTTGGTATTTCTTATTTGTGGTTTTCTCGAGTTGTTATATGCAACCAAAGTCCACCTGGATTTATACCCATTTTCGCGCTCTGAGTTCATTGCTTGCAGGACATGGTCTTAAAGATTAAATACAATGTTCCGTTTGTGACAAACGTGGAACAATTTATAATTAAACGAATTAAATTGAAGCAGATTTCTGAGTGACCATTTAATCCTCCAGTCAAAGCATGGTGTGCTTCATGGTGCTGTCCTTTGTCGGCCATCGCTCACTACCTATTAGCGGCACTAGCGAACAACAATATATCCGATTCAAATGAAGGCGTAAGTTTGTTAGTGAACACGAAGAAAAGATGCGTTTCTGAATTCAGCTTTACAAAGGGCCACTATCGACATCAATCAGATCAGATAGTGCACTTCGAAAAAAACCGGCGGTTGCATATACTCCAGAATAAACCTTCCCCCTTTTCTAAGGACAGGAAGCCAAACTCTATATATTTAAAGCCAGTGAGGTAAAATGCGGTGATCTAATCGATCAGATGCTTTGGAGACTTTTGTTAAGTGGCCTCAGTCCACGTAACATTATTTGCCGCTTCCTACCGAATAGTCCGTGCCAACCGTAAGTTGCTTGTACCTAAACGGTCTTAGAGGAAACTGTGCGCACTGGTGTTATAATTCTGTAGCGTTCAAGATGGCGGACTACGGACACAGCGAAGAAATCTTCCAGCCACTATGAGCTTACAGGGAGAAGGACCATTTGGTGATAGTTAGCCGGTTTCGGCCGCTCACCCCTATTGAATACTGACGTGATCAGAGCATGATTTCATAGGCTAGGTTTAGTTTGCTCACCCAAGCGCGTTTAGAAAAAATGTTCTATTGGCTCGGCGGGCGTTACTGTTGATGTCTTCAGTGTTCTCTGGTGGGTGTTATCGATTCAAGGAGGACTGAAGTTGTGCAGTGGAAGCAGTTTCTTTAACACAGATGCGACAGTAAAGTCTGTGTTTGTAATTGTTCGAATTGGTGCTTTTACTGTGTTTACGTTACATTGGTGGTTATCTCTAGTACATAATGATCATATATTCCGATTTCGTATTTGGACACATAGTACCCAACTCGAGGTGCGAATGCACAAAGAATGACACAAGCGGAATTTTCTTCTGATAAATGGATCGAATCGGAAATACTAAATGACACCACGAGCTAATCAGAACAAGAATAAACAGCCAGTTAGAATCGATCAAGGTGAAAAAGCTGTTCGATCAAATCATTTGAGTGTGTGGGTGGTTGTTTATGGTCTACCTGTGCTCCCTTACCATCACGTGACATTTGAATTCGCATTGGTTAAAAGTTACTTTCTATCGGTTTAGGTGTACTATGCGGTATTTAATTAACGACCTGCTGATCAGTTTCATCCTATTTGGTTTTTCTTTGTCTCCTCAGGCTCTTTCGCAACAAACCCTCCTCCTCACCATCTCGTGCCACAAAGATGCGAGGACAGATAAAATCCTTAAGCCGGAGCACTGTTCTCCAATTTCCATTTGCATGTAAGCACGGCTCCTGGTTGTCATACATGCTAGTAATATCGTTCCGTGTAAAACCTTCTTTCTCCTACTAAAAGCTTGGGTTTAACTGAAGCGCGCCCATGTGAGGTCTAAGCTGATTTCGGCAAAGCCTAGACTGACACTGATTTGTGAAAAATAGTTCTGGACTTGTACTTGGCCGACGCTTGAAGATAGCCTTTCCCGGGATTTTTCCAGAGGTGTGATGCACTTTAAAACTATGAATTAGTCAAGGTTGTTGCGTAAAGAAACCTGAGGTTACTTCAAGTGCTCGGAGCTCACGCTTTACATTACTCTTTCCGCTAAACATTTTGAGGCGGCTTGCTATAGTGCCGAATTCATTTGGTGAATGCGAGTACCTTGCAAGTATTTTTGGAACGCTGCACTGTCGAACAGCGGACCGTGATTGTCAACCATTGTTTTTGGTCCTCCGTGCGTAGATAGGTTAGAAAATTAAGTATTGTTTGGAATCTCCGTAGGGGTCTTATAAATGATGTTTACATTTATAGACTTAGAGCACACATCCACGAGACGCAGCAACAAATTTCTTCAAGCGAACGGAAACATTCAGCGCAGACTCATTCTCAAGTACTGCCTGGCAACTCCTAAACGTGTATGGGACTCGGCGGTTTGTCTATCCGTACTACTGGCAAGTATTAAATATGTGCTATAGGTAAAATTTCGTCACATCCATACTCACTCAGACAGACGTCACACGCCCGGAAAAGCATATATGCATATATATATATATATATATATATATATATATATATATATAATCGCCGGCCGCCAATAGTCTGATCTGGCTTGTGTTTTTCATGCGGACTAGTTCACAAATGAGCATCGTGCGGCTCTCAGTACAGCTAATCTGAATCTGTATTGAATAACGATGCGAGATCCGGAAATACGCGTAGTTACTGAAGGCTAACAGTCATACATTTTTGCTCTGAAATCCAGTACTTATATACATTATTTAGGGAAACCAATCCATTAAATCCGCCTTCAACAAGTAATTAAGACGGAAAATCCTCGAAATATATTTTATTAATTTCAAATTTTTGGTTGTGTTTATACTAGTAACTTTTCACAGAAATCCATTTTAAGTTTTAATATTTGTATCTTTTTAGTGTGTGAATGTGACGCTGTGTGAGGCTTATGTCTGTCCTAATCACGAAATTGGTCGGCTCTATATAATATGTACCAGAAATATTTTTAGTGATGTTTATATCAATCAGGTTGAGACACCTGCTTTTATTTCAGCAAGGATTTGTTTTAGTTGGCTGCTAAATTCACTCACGTCATCAGCCATTAAATCCGTAGTGACTGCAGTAACAATTACTCACTGCAAAAATTTTCCGTCATCCGGTGCGTTGATAATACACTTCCAGCATTTTAGGAGATGCAAAAAGAATATTTACTCGTTAGACATTATATAGTATGCCTCGAAATATAATATTTAGTAAGTTTAACTCATCGATAAATGAGCCAGTTAAAAACCTTTGGCTTGAAAGTCAAGGTTTTCTTGCAGCATCTCTTCTACCATGGAAGGTGATGGTGACCTGGATACCAAGAAGACTGCGAAGACAGTTGCACTTGCATTGCTATGTATTCTCTGTCTGTAAAGGTAGATGTTGAATGATTGAA